>JAVDPK010000305.1:253590-268650 GCA_034780415.1 Cichlasoma orientale | reverse complement strand
ACACACACACACACACACACACACACACACACACACACACACACACACACACACACACACACACACAGTGAGGTGCTAAATGGCGCTCCCAGCTTAAACTGCTACAGCAGAAAAATATTTTTCATATCAATCCACAAGGCTTTTAAATTAACTGAGAAACACAGAAATTGAGGGCATTTTATCTACAGGGTGGGCCATTTATTTGCATACACCTTAATAAAATGGGAATGGTTTGATATTAACTTCCTGTTTGTGGCGCATTAGTATATGGGAGTCGGCCATTTTGGATCAAACTTTTGTTTTTTCAATGGAAAGAGGGTCATGTGACACATGAAATTTATTTGGAATTTCACCAGGAAAACGATGTTCTTGGTTTTAATGTAACTTTATTCTTTCATGAGTTATTTACAAGTTTCTGACCACTTATAAATGTGTTCAAAGTGCTGCCCATTGTGTTGGATTGTCAACCCTCTTCTCCCACTCTTCACACGCCACCACATTATGGGTGTCAGGTCCGAGCATTCCTAGATGAACAGTTTCCTGGAAACTGGATTGGTCATCGTGGGCCAGTTGAATGGCCCCCAAGGTCTCCCGATCTGACCCCCTTAGACTTTTATCTTTGGGGGTCATCTGAAGGCAATTGTCTATGCTGTGAAGATACGAGATGTGCAGCACCTGAAACTACGGATACTGGAAGCCTGTGCTAGCATTTCTCCTGCGGTGTTGCTATCAGTGTGTGAAGAGTATATATAACCTTGTCAACAATCAAGTTACAGTCAACTACCACCAGCCCAAAGCTTGGTCCCTGAGGTCTGTTCTCGTTGATAAAGGAGTTCTTCTTTCCCACTATTACCAAATGTCACTCAAGGGGTTGTCTAATTTTATTTTATTTTTATTTTATTTTTTGGGGGAGGGTTTTCTCTAATATTGTAGGGTCTTTCCTTTATAAGTTAAAGTGCAACTTTTGTTGTGAATTGGTGATATAATTGAATAAACTGATAAGATTGCAGGAATCTCCCAATCTAGAGGTGCCTGAACATAGAGGAAACACGTCACCAAGACCTGTAGTGTCTTGAAATAATTGTTTTTGGTTTATTAAGCTTTACTTTAACAGAAATATTTTTTAAATACATCCATACTTAAAAGGCTAAATTTGGCCGGCTTAGTTTCTTTTTAGACGGTGGAGAATAAACAATTGGAAAGCAGGTGCAACATGTCTCTCCCACTTCTGAACACAGTAATCAGGAATGTTTGTTTTCTGTTGTAGATTTATTCTTATCTTCATCTTGTCTCTTGTGTTTTCAGGTGCAGGCTGAGCTCAAGAAGAGGTTTTGGAAGTGGCAGACTCAGAGTTACCTGAGCTACAGTAAACGACGGCGTACACTGTTCACTGAAAGCAGCACGGTCACTCAGATCTCTGTCCTGGACAAATCCAGCCCGAAAGATCAGCCAGGCTCTGAGACACACGTCCTCACCCACACCCTCACACCAAGCAATGTGTCAGCTGTGTGAGAAATGGCCGACAGTGCGGATAATTCTGTCCTTTATTGCAACACATGCCCAGTTAGCAGAGACTAAACTACAGAACCTGATTGTTGAATTTTTTAGGATACTTCTTAATTTGTATGCTACAAAGATTTTGTAGTAGTGTGTGACTTGTAGGCTTACTGTACACCAAGTCTAACTTGAGGTCAGCTCATTAATTCAGAACATCCCACTTTCCCCCATGATGACACTGGTTATAGTGTTGGCAGAAAGAGAGGTCATATCTTCTCTTGTTTTTTTTCTGTTTACGCTCCGGGGCCCCTCCTCCACATCTTACTCACAGCCACCAAATTTTTCTCACCTTTTAAAAAGCACTTATATCACAAAACCATGTCTTGAACTGTTTAGTTTTGTGGGTGAATGTTGAGGTATTTTGCTCATATTATTTCCTGTTCACCTGCTCTAAAGGGAAATGGGCAAAAACAAAATACATATTTCTTTGTCATCATCTAGAGCAGCCACAAGACAGAAAATGCTCAGTTTCATTTTAGGTGAATCAATTTTAAACCATTCAAAAATTCATTAAATTGGCTTGCTTCTTTTCTTTTAGCCATCATTAGCTGTACAATATACATAAATTCCTTTATTTGGTACAAAATTTGAATGTTATGCTCATTTCTAGCTTCATAATTTTATATTTGGATAATACTAGAGTATAGTAGAGTATACTAGTACTCTAGTATACTCCAAATTGTACAATGTTACTGTTTTAATTACTACATTGTCTGAGGAAGTAAACAAAAAGAGTGGCTAAACAGTCTTGGCACTCTGGCTATGTGACAACCAAAAAAAGCTTTGGGGGTCTAAAAACTGAAGCCAATGTGGAAGTGCTATAAAATCTGTTTTGTTTTGTTTTCATGGCCAGCAGGGGGCCTCTTCTCTGGTTGCAAAAAGACTTATTCAATTAAATTCAGTTCAATTCTCTTTTATTTTTATAGCACAAAATCACAAACAACAGTTGCCTCCAGGTGTTTTATATTGTACAGTAAAGAACCTACAGTTACACTGAGAAAACCCCAACAATCAGACGACCTCAGGGAGGGGCAGCCATCTGCTGTGACCGGTTGGGGCTGAGGGAAGGGAGACAGGACAAAAGAGACACTGTGGAAGAAAGCCAGAGATTAATACTAAGATTATTACTTTATAGAAGTCTTTGAGAAAACTTGACCTCAGCTCTCTTTTCTGGGGATGTCATGGGCTTGTTTGCTAGTTTCTTGTCATGTTGAAAGCAATGTAAAATTCATTTTGTAAGTTGTGGTTATTGGTAGAGTCAGAAGTAGAGTTGTTCAGGATGTGCTCATTGCCAAACGACCTGTCAGTTACTGATGTCCTCCAGTTCATCCACCCCTCACTTGTCACCAAAGCAACAATATGGCAACAATGAAAACACTCGGCTCAAGGCTTCATGACAGAACTTCACTAACTAGTGGGTGATGTCGTGGTGGTTATGTTCATCTTTTATTTACAGCCTGTGGTGATGACAGGTAGAGTAAGAGGCACAGAAGGTTTTCATTTTGATGTACAGCCTAAAAATACCCCCACCCTCAAGAAAAATAAATAAATAAATAAATAAATAAATAAATATAAATTAATTAATTAAGCCAACATGGAATTGCCAAACACTGCAGTTCCTTGAATGTCCACTTGAGGCTAGCCCCAAAAAGTGGCCAGCTTTACCACAGCATCAAATGTGTTTACATCCTGGTTAAAACAAACACAGGAAATGGTTTCAGGGTCTATACCTTATGTTACCATCACAGTGGTAGAAGATTTCATTTTTATATAACTCATCAATTTAAATTTTATTGAGACTTAAAATGCTGCCCCCTTTTTTTTTCTCGCCACCTTAAACCACATCTATGATTGGTCTGGATGTAAGCAAGAAAGCCTGAAAGGTCCTGTATACATGTTCACTCTGACATTTCAGAGCACCAGTGACCAGTGATTAATGGTGTTTTGAAAGCTGGGCATTCTATTGTAATCCTGTTTCAGAGAGACAAGTTTATAGACACACATTGCACAGTGCACTTGCGCACATCTGGAGCACTACACTGTAAAAGCTATTTATTGCGAAATTATTGCTTTAATGTCTTTGTGTGAATGTAAATAGACCTCAAATAGAGTTTACATATATTTTATGATGTTACAGTTTGTTTAACTGATTTCTACAACCACCATGCTAAATGGCCTTCTTACTGTAGTAAATAAATTATAGTTTGAACAAATTTCAGATTCCTAAGTTGGTGTTTACATTCAGCATTTTTTTGGATCATACTGTTCATGCTTAGTTTTATTATTATATGCTGTAATATTACAAAATTAAGAAAATATTTGTGCATATGTTCCTATTTTTTAGCATAGTTACTATTTGCTAAGCTAATGCTAGTGTTAATGCCAGCACTAATCCAGAACCCCTTTCTTCTAAGAAAGGCCTCTGAGCTGCTTTCAGCGTGAGTGCAGATTCGGTATCCCACGTTGTCTTTTGACACTACACAAATTAAGCATGTATGTAGAGCGCTCACTCCATACATATATGTACATGTGTATACATACACAGTCTTGTCCATGTAAAGATATATAACCATAATCAGCTACTGACCAAGATAGTGCCTTCCTCATGCAGTGTATCTCAGTGTTTCCCAGCAGCTCAGTTGGATTGTAGGTTTGCATTCAAACTGTAAGATTGTGATATTGTACCACATGCTTTTGCTGAGCAATGTGATAAATGTGCTGCTTTGTTGAAAATTGTGCACTTAGGAAGTGAATTTATATTCTGAAAAAGCTGTTTATGTTGTCTGGACTTTGTGCTTTAGATTGTTTTCTTTTACACAGAGGGTATGGACTGTGTTTTTTTTTTTCCCTCTTGTACTTTTAAGTGTGATGTAAATATTTCTCTTGCAGGTTCCTATTTACTACATGAGTGCAAGTTTCTGGTTTGTTCTTTGCTTCATTGGGCAGGGGGTAACACAGTATAAGGCTGGTCATTTTAATCAAGCAGAGATTTAGTTCAGGCAGTTCACAAAGTGAAGCTCAGCTGCAGGCCCTGCAGATCAGCTGATCTCAGTGTCAGCCCACATCAGCTGATGCCTCAGCTGATACCCTTCTACACATCCAACTGGCAAATCTCATACAGGCCATATTATTTCAGCTGTAGTTCATTTTAAAGCTTTTTTTTTTTTAAAGCACCAACAAAATTCATCTCAGGGAATTTTATATTTAAGCCTCTTTTCAGCCCACCTCCACTCCAGTTATTCTTTCTCATGCTTGCTTCCTGCTTAATGTCATATCTCAGGCTTTTCTTCTGCATGCATAAAAGGTGCCAGAACAGAGTCATACTACCAAACATAAACAAGTGCATTTGGTGATAGTGGACCTGAAATATTATCATCTATACTGTCTATATTGCCATTGGCCCTCAATCTCAATCCTACAGGAAGTTGTGAAAAAACACATAGGGGAGGGCTGGGGCCACGCGCTGACCCCCCCCCCCCCCCCTTTAGACATGGCCCTGGTTAAAACCTGGAATTCTCAGTTATGATATGAGCGGTATCAGATTAACAAAATTGAGCCAACAAGTTAAAAACATTTATTGTTGATACTTCCATAATGTACAAAAAAACCCCTTCCTAATATGTACACCAAAAACAAAAGACCAAAAAAGAGATAAAATGGTAACGTGTGCAGTGAGAGATCAAATGAAAAGGCGCTCATGAGCAGACAGAAGCAGACTCACAGGAGAGTGCTTGAAATTTTACATTCAGCCATCAGCACAGATTGCTGAGCCCCATATTTTTTATACCAAAAATCAGTACAATAAAGCAATTTAATAGACAACATCTGTCAAAAAGGAAATACATTAAAAATCAACATTCTTATCATGCTATGCAATAAAAAACCATGAAGAACACAGCAGTTTTTATGGCACTATACCTTTCCTCATGTCTGTGAACAGTAACATTCAAAGGAAAAGTATTTAATGGGTCCTGGGACAGAACTACAATCTGATAAATCATTCACAGTTGAAACCCAATATCTGTGTTATAGCTTATTAATTGCCTCATCCACTCATCAGAGTGGATTTTAAACAAGGACACGGCTCAGATTCTCTTAATAGCCTGAGAGCCCGACCCTCCCTTGTGATTACATCTGCTGGTCAAATGAGATCAAAATGTTTTAACGCACATGCATCAGCATATTAGAGTACAGAGGCATTACAGGAGGCTTTATACTTTTAGCAAACACAATCACCATTTACAAAAAAAAAAAAAAAAAAATATGAGAACAATCACAGCGCAGTTTTTAAATGACAGCTATTCACTTTGAAGCACAGAAAACATCATTTGCAGAGTACAACAAGCAGCTTGTTTCTGTCTTGCACATTTACACTGCAGTTTATTTAGTCACAAAGTTTAGCTACACACGTCTTTCAAACACTTCAGCTAACTACTTCATAGTCAAAAACAATAGGTTCTTATAGTAACAGCAACATCTTTGTCTGACATCAACATAGTACTGGCAATATAAGGCTCCAACTCCAATGTTAACACTAAAGGAAATCATAAATAGGTGATCCAAAGTTGGCCTGGTGAGATTGTCAAAATGTTTGTGATGACTTCAACTGAAACAGAGCAGAGGTGGTGATTGTCCAGCCCTTTCTCTGTATGATACAGCCCCCTCTTATGGCTGCTGTAGCATCTGCACTTGTATTATTGCAGGACAGACTAAACACATACACAGCAGATTAGCAGGACAACAGTTTCTGGTCAGCCCTTCTTTTCTCTCTTTGATTTTGACTCGTCTGGACTCCCAGAAAGTATGGATTAGGCTATTTGCAGGTCCAAAGACGTCTTAAGCTTAAGAGGAATTTACACTTTTACAATTCCAAATTTTATCCATGTAATTTTATCATGTTAGAAACGCATATACAAAATATAGAAAATGTCAGTAAATGAAAAGCACCACAGCCTAATTAGAGATTAATCTGGGCCCAGTCTTCTCAATAGGCCTGAGTTTAACCTCAACATTCACAAGGCTACTGCATCATCCAGAGTTAAGGTTGGGTTTTAGCCACATGGTGATAGTGGACCTGAATAGCCACATTAACGCATGTGGCTAGAAAGGTAAAACTAGATGTTACCTTTCAAATTAAGTTCTATAGTTATTCTGGTATTACAGTTTTTCTGTTAAAAGTTTTCTTTTTATATTTTGGGTACTCCAATTAGGCAAAAATTCTAGGAAATAGGTTAGACATCACCGAAACTTAACTCTGCCTCTTAACTCTAGATGGATCATGAGTAACGTGGTGGCTGTTAAGTGTTTTTTTTTTCCTTTCTCATTAATCTGCCTAAAATATTCAGTATTGTTTATTTTTCCAACAAATACCTAAAAAAGTCAAAAATGTGTAATACCCAACTTAAAAGACATTTAGTTTATTAAAAATAATAAGACAAGGGAACAAGTTCATCAACTTATGTATACTAACTAAACTAATTAGATTTGGTGTCTTTACAAATTTCTAAGCTCCACAATGACTTTTTATCTTAAAAACTGTGACAGGAAAAGATAAATATTTTTAAGGATTAATTTTCAGCCTCAGTGTTCATATATGTCTACAAGTTTACCAGTCATATTTTCAAGTCAGCCTGAGCAATTCAACCTAAATATACAGTTGTTGTGGGACATTAATTTTATCTTTATTGTATAATTTCTGTTTCAGTGATTTTGTTTTTTAATACTTTATAATTTTAATTAGTCTGCTTTTGGAAAAAAAATGTGATATAATAAAATTGAACTAAAGTAAGACTTTGTAATGTTTTCTTCTATGATAGGAGGGTAGTACTCGTTGTAACCCATGTAAAATGTACTGGAGACAGAATTGTTAAAATTTATATTAAAGATTTTTTTTTGTAATGGCCACTGCAAAACACAAACAAACAAACAAAAAAAACACTACAATTTCACCACCAGGGGGTGGGCGTGGGCGTTTAACAGTGGGCGTGTAGAGATGTATTTGCTTTCGACATGTGCTATCCTTTAAATATTTACTATTTCCTTTTTAGCCCTATCCCCCGATCCTCTTACTCAAGAAATTTTGCCTTTTGTCAGCTACCATTATAAGTAAGAATGCTTTTCCAATGACTTGCCTGGTTACATGAAGGTTATATTGATTTGCTGCACCATCTTGTGGTACGAAGTCGTATTACACATCACATAGATGTTTGTGGACATAAAATCAGAGCAGTTGTTTCTTCACATTCTGCTTTAGTTTATTTGAAAGATTTTAAACTATTTTAAATACAGAAATTTACAGTAAACAATATACTTTTAAAATATAAATAGGATAAAAACGTATTTTTCAAAGGCTTCCACTTTTCTGAATTCCTGATCTACTGTATGGAGCAATGGCAGTGACAAAGCATTAAATGATTCCTGAACACATTAGTAATATTGTAAAATTATTTTAGTCATAAAAAAATACTGAATTGATCAACTAATTCACGACAGAATAATTTTTTAGCTTTAAAAAAAAGAAAGAAAAAAAGAAAAACCTTCTTTTCTGGCTCATGAAAACTTTTGCTGTCCAATAATTTCTCATGTTTCAGCCATAAATGGAAAAGTGCCCACTGAACAAAAACAGAAAAACATTTATTAGTATGTACATGTGATGTAGTGCATTGGACACTGACCCCTGCATTTAGAAGACATTATACTGCAGCACTGCTTTAATGACAACACTAATTGGTCGTATTCTCTGCTTATCCTTAAAGATGTTTTAAGGACTTTGAAGGCCTCCAGGGTTCAAATTAGTCTTAAGCATTGTAAAAGCACTTTGTAGAACCCTTCTCTTTGCAGTTTCGTTTTTTGAAAAAAAAAAAAAAAAGAAGACAAATCTTGTTTTATTTGAACTCATCAACAGAAGTCAAAATTTGTGCTTAAAGGCACTTTTTGGAGACACAAAGTAGTCAAACATCAAGATTCAGAGGATAGCTGAGCCGGACCAAAATGAAAAATCTGCAGTGACATCAGTTGCAAAGCGAACTTTGCAAACAGATACAGCCGTGCAAATACTCAGTGAAGAGTCGATTCATTTGTCTTTGGAATAAAAAAAATTGCAGTCTCGGTAAAGGTAACATCCACCTCAGTGTGCTTGTCTTTAAGCATAATGAGAGCAAACAGCATCAGAAACAAAGAGCTGCTGTGAGGGAGAAGAAACCCTCATTGATCAAAATGATTCAAACGGATTTTTCAAGCGATCCTTTGTCAGGGAAAACACACCAACAAAGGTTTTAGCCCAAAACAAAAGAAGTGCTGTGATGTTGCTCATGGTCTACATCTCCACTTAGACTAGTATAGTGAGTACTGGGACTTCCTGCAGGAGGTTGCAGAAGAGATACATAGAGCACACTGTCTCCACAGCAGCCTGATAAACACTAAAAACCATCCAATTAAAACACTGAATTTTCACAAAACACCCACATGGACAATAAAATGCCATTTCATGCAAGCAACTGAACTCATGACATTTCAGTCATGTGTTCATTTTCATTGACATTTTCTGTACTACTGGCTGTTAAAACTACAGACGTACTGACTGCATAAGTGTCTTCTCCTCAGACCTTTCAGTGCTGAGATTTAAAAGATGTCTGTTTGTGGTCGTATTCAGCAAACCTCAGCACTCTGCACACGTTCAACATCTTTTTTTTTTTTAACTTTTTTTGGTATATGACACAGAAGTATGTCAATCTAATAATCTAGTAAACACTGCTTCTTTTTTTTTCAATCTTCTCCTGTTGGTGAAAGTCCTTAGTGAGCTCGTTTTCAGCATCCTTTAATATTCTTTTAAATCAGTCACAGCTGAGACTGGGAATGATAATGCCAGGCTTTCACATACAGTCACTATTTGTGCATCAACGGTGCTGCAGTAGTTGAGAGGAAAAAGAGAGGACGGCTTTTTCAGCGCTTTATCTGCACTGAAGGAGAGCAGACTAAGGAGGGATTGCTTTGGGTCCAGCTATGAAGCTAATGAAACTAGCTGGGTCTGCTTTGGGGTTCCTACTTCAGTCATTAACACTGATAAAGAGAATGAAAAAAAATATTAATTCCTGTTTAAGGTGTAAACTGTACAGCTTCTTTTGAAAGGTCACTGCAGCTGTTTAGTGCTGCTGTTTTACGTTGTTTATGGGACCCACATGAGACAAACTGAAAAAAAGATTGGCTAGAACTGGAGCAGCTGCACCAGTTATCCTGAATCTAAGTGCTGATGTCCTATAATGTAATGCAAGATTTTTTTTTTCCACTTGAATCTCCTCCTTCACGCACATCCCCACAGTTTGTAACACATTCATTGTGATAAAAATCTAAAGTCCAAGTTGAGACTAACTTTGGCCACAGAGGACAAGTTAAGAGGAAACTAATCTTCATGCTTAAATCCAGTGGAGTGTCCCATTAAAATATTTACATCAAAGAGAGCAGTGTTTCTTCAGTTAAACCGTTTCTCATATTCGCATTTAAAGAGGAATTAAGTGTAAAGTTGTCTAAAATACATCTTGAGAAAAATGTGAAAGTTTAGGAGCAAAGTGTCCTCAGACAGACTGGAATGATCAGTGTGAGGAGATACGTACTGCACTGTAGAGCTCTTTGGTCCCTCTGTGCTGTACAGAAAATACTGCAACACTAGACAATTCTGAACACCAATATGATATATACAGAGAGAAGACTGTTTCAACCTGCACACATGCCTTTTTTTGTGGTGTTCAGGAACAGGAGAGTGAAGCTTCGGGCTGAACCTGAATGGATCATTCAATATTTGGCACCTGACTTTCAGGTTTGGTCATATTTCCACGAGATGCAGGCTCAGACGAGAGGCTGTTCTGGGTCGCTGGAAGTGAGCTGGGTTTCCATCATTGTTTCATCGGGGTACGGGTTAGGGTACGGGTTGAGGAACGGGTTGGTGAGGCTGGTCATCGGGAGGATGGTAGGTTTGGCGGCGTCAGGTCCAGAGGCGGCAGCGTTGTCATCAGACTTGGCGTCCCCACCGGCTGTGCTCAGGTGGCTGGGGTCTCGGCCTGCAGGCTGGACATGCGGATTTGCGAGCTGCTCTTGCTGAGGATGGACAGCTGCGTCCCCCCGTTCACCCCACTGCTCGCCAGCGAAGGATGCCGGTGCTTCAGGTCCACAGCAAAGTACCTGTTCACCGTCCAGCTGCGCCATTTCCTCTTGATCTCCGATTGCACCTTGAGGGATATACTTCACAAGGTCATTATTAATGGACCTCGCTGGAAAGAGACAAGCTCAATGTCCCTCAGTCTCTACGTCTCTCACTGGACTGTAGCAGAAAATGCAATCTCATGGTTTTTATGTCTACACACAGTTAAATTAGTCATATCCTGTTACAGGAAGTGCTGAGCTCCAAAAATGTTTCTACTAAAAGGAGGACAATTCAAATGAGCTGCTTATAATGTGCCAGATTCCTTTACCCATTTCTGCAACATACTTTTTTCTACAAAATTAGATACTGAATATTATATATAAAATAGAATATTAACAGTAAAAATGTTTTTGCTGTGAATATTATTTTTAAAATTCAGATTTCATTGTTTAAATAATTACTCAAAAATGAAATCCCTGGTAGAGAGCAAAAATAATGAGCATTTCTGTACAATCCAAACATTCATTTTAGTGTCAGTTTCATTTAATTGCATTTCAAACGTCATCTGATGTGTAAATATGTGGATTCAGTCATTGTGTGGTGATAACTTGTTTTAAAGAAGATTTACCTCTCCATTCAGGAAGCAGTAGAGGACGGCCACCACAAAGCCCTGAAGAAACACAGACGGTCAGAGCATGAGACTCACATATGTAAAGCAAACACGATATTTGGTAAAGGATAATTCAGCTTTACTTCAACCATTATTGTGGCAGTTTCAGCTCTGTGGCTCATGCTAATTTTGCACTCCCTGAGACGGGTGGATGAATATGAGGGGATTAGATCAGACAGTAAGCTGCCTTCTAGTGTTGCTAGTAAAAATTATGTTTTAACTTTTGAATTTAGATTTGAAAACAAAAAAAGTTTGGACCTAGTATGCTCATGTCCAGCTTCAGGTTTTTATTCTTCTTTATTCTTTTCATCACTTACGAGTTTAAACTACTCCTCATACTGGACTTTGGAGCAGCCCCTCATAGAGGATGAGCTCATCCTCTATGTGAAACAAGCTGTTTTAAAGCCACATTTATTCTGATCGGCTGGCCCTAAAGAGAACGTCTGTGGGCAGAGGCTTTGAAAAAAAGCAGCACACAAACAACATACACGGACAGGAACTATGTATTGTATTTATATGTAAATCTGAAGCCAAAATTGCATGTATAAATATAATCAGATTATGTTCTTTTGATCTGACTGTTATTAAATCAGCCATAGTCAAATGCTACATGAGCTTCTTTTCTAAGTTCAAGTCTTAGTGTTATATATATCGAAAACTTGTTCTCAAGACATTTTAAGACATGTTGGGCAACAGAAAGCCTGTTCCCTGTCAGGTCACAAAGACGATGTTTTCAATTTAAGTCTTGAAACCAAAAATCTTGATCTGACTGTGATCCAAGTCTGAAAATTCTGTTCTGAAAAAGTCCACAGTCCCTGCAACAATTATGCTCGTCCACATTAGGCTGCAAAGGAGACACAGTCACCTGGAAGGATCCGAGGCCAAGCTCAAATACCAGACGCTCCCTCTTGCTGACGTTCTCGGGGGAGAACGCGAACACAGTGTAGTGGATCCCAAACAGAGGAATCAGCAGCAGAGTGGAGCGTGCCAACCTCCTGCAAAATAAACACGTGCAACACACTCATCACCATCACCATGAGAGAACTAGACTACCATGTGTCGATCTTCATTACAGTCAGTACATACACATATGATCAACTGTACACTAGGGGATACATGAATATGCTACACTCTGTTTTCTGATTTCTAGTAATTTCCAGGTTTTACATTCAGTCAGTACCGTCTCTATTACCGTGAGACCAAATGAAACCCCATAATCAAACATCTGCCAAATACAAACTTTAACTTGGAGAGTTAATTCCGGGGTAAGTTGGGCTTGGAGCTTATCCCAGCTGTCCTAAGGCAAGAGGTGGGGTATACCCCAGGCACACGGGGAACTCCAGCTTTCCTCTCACCCTTTTAAAGACATGAATGTTACACTAACTGCTGATTCTAAACTGCATGGAGTTGTGAGTGTGCGTTTCAGTGGTGTCAGCCCTGTGGTAGTCTGGCTCCCTCACCCTCAAAATGGAACGATGGACTCAACAACAGCCTCACAAAAAGTGACACTGGTGTTACTGTTGTCCAAAGACCAAACCAAATTTCATGCAGAAATGACAACAAGAATGCTATAAGCATTTTATTCATAGCAGTAGCAGGGTGCCTTTCAGAGAATGTATCAAGCTCTGTTTTATTTTGATGGATAATGTTACTGCATTTATGTGTGAGGAAAATATGTTCTTCAAAAATGTAAAGACAGAAATATAGAATTTATGTCCAAGCACTTCAAATTCACACTTAATTACAGTAAGTAAGTAAATGTTTTAATGACTTACAAGCAGCAAACTGAATAAACTGTAAAATTTGGTTAATTTAAGAAAACTAGCTTCAAATAATTAATGTCAATTTAAGTAAGGTACGTTATATTGTTTATTTTGAGTGCAGAACTTAGAAAAGATAAGTCACATGAACTCAATATAATATACCAAAGTGAAATACCTCCACTTTTTAAATTAAATGCACTTTCTGTTGGTGTTAAGAGCTGGAGAACTCCTTTCTTCTGCATTGCTATTAGCAACATACTGCACACTGACTGCAGTCATTAAATGCCATAGGAGTCATGGCAGCTGATGGCTTAACTATTACAATTTTCTGATCCATCAAACAAAGGAAGCTGTATTACACATCCATAAGAATCAAATACAAAATAATTGCAATAACTGAGAACTGAGAAATGGGGATTACTGTACAATGTACTTTACAGTTATTAATTCATAATAAAACTCATAATAATAAAAAAATCATAATAAAACATTTGGTACTTCCCATCACTGACCATAAAATAATAGAAAAAATATTAAATACTCAAATGATGTATATACTAACATATACATCTTAATGGATCTAATGACACGTTTTATGTTAATGTACTTACAGGTAAATACTGGATTCATTTCCACCGATATCTGGAGACTGTAATTTCTGAACCAGGATGATGATAATGCCAATGAACAGCACAAAGTTGACCTGTAAAAAAAAAAAAAAAAAAAAACCAAAACAGTCGTATAAAAATAACACATATCAACAACAAAGGAAGGATGTGCTTTGGTATCCTGGCTTCTTACCATAATTGAAGCCAGCACAGGTCCCTTTATCACCCACCAGATGGCAGCGTGGTCATTCATGTCCCAGCAGCTGAGAGCACAGGATGATGAAATGAGATGCTCAGCACATAAACAACAAAAACACGAGACTCTACTTATAACATTGTTCATAACCCACCCGATATCATCAAAGTGCAGCCTCAGCACCGCCCAGATGGTCACACACACTGTTGGGGTTCCTGTAACAGAGATCACCATGTAAACAACACAACTTTCAGTGTGGAGATATGAATATAAGAATAGTGTGACATGTTAGACATCTCACCCCAGCCTATTATGATGTACCAATAGAAGTATCTCTTCTCAGGGAAGAAGGTCTCCACCAGTAAGGTGAAGAGATACAGCCCCTCGATGAAGAGCCAGAAGTAGTTAGAAAGGACGCAGTAGTGGAAGAATATCATCACTGCTCGACACTCCAGCTTCAAGAGAAGACATACAAAAGCAATATGTGTGAGTAAGGGTGCCATAACACAGTACACAGAGTACAGCCTGCTTTCTGGCACATGTGCAGCTTGTCTTACTCACAGTGTGTATGAAGCAGTGCTCACTGTCCTCTTTCGCATACAGCACGCCGTCTTTGATGAAGACAGAAATAGCTCTCAAGATGAATGACACAAAGAGGTTCATGTGGATGAAGTTCCTGGTACAGTGCAGCTTCCTGTGTGGAAGAACAGATGTGAACATACTGGATAGCAGTTTCTTACTTTTTAACAAAAAACACAGAACTGCTGCTCTGTAAAAATATTGCTACTGACAATTAATACATCAATGTAGGATTAATATTGTAGGCTCGTTTCCTTACAATATAAAGTGCCTTGAGGCGCTATATAAATAAAACTGAATTGAATAGCTGTGATAGCAGTGTTAGAAGCATAGGCACTACTACTTCTAGCAGATGTATTAGTGTCTATAGCCGCTTGACGCTGGCTCCAAAAGCAAGTGAGTCCTCATAGACTCCCATACTAAAATGTCCAAACTGTAATATGGATGATGAATCACTGAGCTGGATCTCTCAGCTGGGTTTGTGTGTGTGTGTGTGTGTGTGTGTGTGTGTGTGTGTGTGTGTGTGTGTGTGTGTGTGTGTGTGTGTGTGT
>JAVDPK010000305.1:229411-249803 GCA_034780415.1 Cichlasoma orientale | reverse complement strand
ACTCCACCAAAACCCTGCCAACAGCAAGCCCCTCCTTCTGCTGTTGTCAAGAGCAACCACTGAGAGAGCTGCTGTGTTTTGGATCTAAAGTGGACCATGTGGCCTGGAACCTTTTTTTTCCCTCCTTAAGCTCTACTGTAAATAGCACCCCTTAAATTTCACAATGTGCTTTTATTATTTTTTTATTTCTTGCATATATTAAACATTAAAACTACACTAAAAGAAAACCTGTAGGAGAAACAGTAGTGGAATCATTAAAGTCTGAATGCAATCAAATTTAGTTTGTCCTGCTCTTAGACCACAGCAACACACAATCACTGCCTTCACTTATATTTTGCTTGAGTAAGTCACAGAAAGACACACACACACACACCCACACACAGACACACACACACACACACACACACACACACACACACACACCCACACACACACACCCAAAAACACCCACTAGCACATCAAACAAGACATAACATGAATGGGAGTCTGCTACATTGCCAAGGCCACCTTAATGGCTTCTAATGCTCTTCCTTAGAAAAGCTTTCATAGTAAGTGCTAAAGCACAATCTACCATTAATTCATTTCTTTTACAAAACAGCAGAACACTGATAACATATTATGGTTGGAAGGAAGAGGAGTTCAATTTCATTCTCATGACTGGAATATTTAGGAAAGCTTTACA
Organism: Cichlasoma orientale; assembly: GCA_034780415.1. Classification (NCBI taxonomy): domain Eukaryota; kingdom Metazoa; phylum Chordata; class Actinopteri; order Cichliformes; family Cichlidae; genus Cichlasoma; species Cichlasoma orientale. Next base: position 249,121 of record JAVDPK010000305.1, on the reverse strand, counting down.
ACACTATTGTGATCCCATAATGTAACCAATCCACACCCAGTCCCAACAAAAAGCTATAATAGGAGAAGTTAGATTTGCATAACATAAAATAAAATACAGAGCACAGGAAGTTTACAGTGTTTACATCATACCAATTCTGAAAAGTGCAGTGTGGTTGTGTCATATTTTGAAACACAATGCAACAGTGTTTCTACTGGCTTACCTGAGTGTCAGAGGGACTACCATCTACTTCTCATCAACAGTGCTCATCAGTGGACAGTTTCAAATACCTGTGAGTGACCATCTCATGGACTGATCACATTAACATCACTGTGAAGAAGGCCAGACAGTGTCTCTACCCCCTCAGGTGGCTGAGAGATTTCAAGCTCCCACTCAAGGTGCTCAGGAACTTTTACACCTGCACCATTTGATCCATCTTGCATAGGAGCATCACCACCTGGATGGGAAACTGCACTAAACAGGACTTCATGGCCCTTAAAAGGGTGGTTCGTTCAGCTGACCATCAGAACCACCCTGCCCAGCCTGCAGGACATGTACACCAAGCAGTGAAGGTTAAGAGCTACAGTATGAAGATCCTTAAACAGCCCAACCACCCCGGAAACTCTCTCTTCTCTCTGCTCCCATCAGGCCGGCGTTACCGCTGCCTAAGGACTAAAACTGAAAGGCTGAAGAAGAGTTTTTATCCACAAGCCGTCTGCTCACTACCAGTGATTATGCTGAAATGTTTTCATGTTCTTTATTCACTTCACCATCTGTTGGTACAAATTGATATAAGATTAAAGTATGGAAAGTACTTGATTCATTGTATTGCTTCAGTGCCAGTAGAATTGCCTTTTCTATTGATTTCCAAAGTTGCAAATTAGCAAGACAGTGCTGCTATGCAACAGCCATAATCATGTGCACATTCATATTGCATCTTCATTACAAAGAACACTTACTTTTACTGTCCGTTTATTTAGGACAACTTTACTATATAAAGTAAAATGAACTACTGGATGAATATCCTGATAGGTCTTTGTCTCTGGTTGCAGACATGCCTGTAAACATTCTGTAAGCTTCACCAATGTAGTGCATGAAATCTTGGGGAAAAAAATCAGGAAGACAACGCCAACATTTATAACACCTGAAATATCCTCTTATCTACGCTCGTGGAAATTTAGGGAGAATTTTGTAAGCAAGTAAATGAAAGTGAGGCAGGACAAAAACAGAATTTTGCAATGTGAACAGCTTCAAGTGCTCCAAACACACTGCACACCAAAAATATTTGTTTGAGGTTTGATAAGTAACCTTGCTCTTAAATCAAGCTTCAGTTTTAGTGAATGAAAGCTGGAGTAAATATTTAGACTGCTGCTGGTGTGACCACACTCCAGTACTCCAACTAGGCTGCCTGGAACTGCCGAAGCCTCCCACTCTGAACGGTCTGCAGCCAACTGCATCCAGTACAGTTTACTGCTGCTTCCACTGTGACACCTTCTTGTTGGTCCTTTCTTCCAGTTATTTTGAAATGAAATGCCAGGACAGCAATGTTTTATCAAAGCTGCTCATTTATCAGTTATTGTTTCATAGCTGAGCTTTCCCATTACCCGCATGGACGCATGGAAAGTGTGGCATCAACAGGCCCCATTCTATGGAGCAAATGTTTTCCTCCACAGTAATCAGTGTAGAAGTGAGCACAGGTGCTGTACACCATCAGCACGTTCTCCTTGTGTAGATTTAACTCTGCTAACTCTGGTTTTAAGAACCTGATCATAAAGAGGACTGAGCCACCAATTCAGTTAGCAATGGAGATGGAACAAAATATCCATACAACCATACATTGATCTGCATCACTTCTTCTTATGATACATGAATGATAACGCTGGTTTTTTTTCAATTAAAACATAGAGAAAAATCTCATGCCAGTTTGAATTACAACACTGCAGCGGTCTCAAGCCACCCCTTATTTTTCAAAATTTCTCATCATTTTTTTAAAAAGTGGTCTTGAACAAGTTCTCCAGGCTTTCAGAAGGTCTTTAATATTTTGTATTTGCACAAAACGCTTTTTTTTTTTTTTTTCATTTTCAGTCCTGCCCTTGTGCCTGACCATTTAATGTGTTGCCACTTAATGTTGACCTATGACCTATTCATACCTAAAAAAGGCACCTAACTTAAGTGATGAGCCAGTGTTCTGTCTACACATAACAGACGACTTTGGAAAGAACCTGTTTTAAACGGTATCTTTAGGCACTTTAATTCTAGCACCTAAAAACATATGATTTGTTCCCATTTCTATAGTTGAATCTACAAAAACAGTTTCGACCTTCTGTGCTGCCAAACAGGCCACAGAAAACCCATGTAGGGCTCATGTAGGCTAGCCCATGTGGTGCTGATAGCAATTTTGCCCTTTTGGGTCACCAAGAGAGAATTCTGTGAGTAAGCCACAGTGGGTTTGCCCACAGAAAACTCTCACTATCTCCCCTTTGGGTTAGCTCATAGGCCCCACATCCACTTGGGGCCATGTGGGATAAATGTGGGCCCACAGTTCACCCACACCTACCCACTGTGGGCTCACTGTTTATTACAAGAACAACACAGGGAAACATGACTATTGTGGAAAAGATGAAACCATAGAACATGTTTTATTACACTATCAGAAATATGAGGCTGAGAGAGGTCAACTGATTCAAAACTTTAGTAGAATACAAATTAAAATAAATGGATGTACTGCAAAAAAAACTCAAGAAGTCAATGCTATCAGACCATATTCCATTTTCTAAGTCAGATCATTTTTACAGTGGTCTGCCCACTGTGGGCCATGTGGGTCTGCCGACAGTGCTCCCATATGAGCAGCAAGGGGGTATGTTTGCTGATTAATACACACAGTGACACCTGTTGGACTCATTGTATAAACTTTTACTTTGGTTTATATAAGTTATCATATCTTCTGCCTTTCACAAGTTCAATAGCTGTTTTTATATATATTATTGTTGTTCCTTTTGTGTTGGTGGGGTATGCTTGTGAAAGAGGATTGCAGCTTGAGGAGCTGCATTTCTCTCTCTTAACACATACATGTTAATTAAAACATCCCCCACACAACAACAACAGCTGCATTCATGTTCACGTAGACTTACGGACTCACGTACAGGTACCTTGAACGCCACACCCACGTAACATACGTCATGTATACCATATATGGGAAAGGGGTTTGACTGTATGTAACCAGAGCGTTTTACAATGTCATGTGATTTCATTGTCTGAACGTTGGAATAAAAGGCCGCAGGGGAGGCTGTTCTTTGGGGGAAGCCCTTCAGCAGAGCTCTGAGAAGCTCCCTTGCAGCAAGTAAAATGAAAGTTGTGCGTTTGTTACTTGTTTTTTTAAATGACTTAAACCTATCAACACCACAGTGCAGTAAATAAATGCATAACTACTACTTTTTGGCTTTTCAGAACTATTATTTTCTTTTTTTAATTACTTAGACATCGTGATGGATCATAAATGGCTGGTTTTTACCAAGTACTGCAAAATTGCTATATTATGATATACTGGTGAAACATTGTAACAACATTAGATCATTAGATACTCCTTAATTCCCACTCCTATTTAGCCAAGTGGCATTTCCAAGCAGCTAATTAAGTCTATTGAAAAGGAGTTTCTCAAGAAAAAACAAACTGTACTTGTCCCAATTAAGGTGTGTAAATTTTTAAGTTTTTAGAAAAAAAGAAGAAAACCAGTTTAAAAGAAATCAGTTTAAAAATGATTTCTACCAAGCTTACCACAATCACCAGATTCACTACAGCTGAGGGAATTTGTCAAGACCTAGTTTACCAGAGTATGTATGAAAATGCCCACTATACAGTACATTTCTTGAAGAACCTTTTTCATACATGCAGCAGGCATGTACTATATGGGTTAGGGCATGTATGAAAAATGATGAGTAATGGGGAGCTCATTCCCCAGTGCAACTTTATGTCAATCTACTTCTATAATGACTATCATTCCTACCAGGCACAGAGGACATCAAACACACTTGGGAACTTGTTTTGGGCACTTCCACACTTGCTGCTCCAATGTTTCTTACACATAGACTCTATCTGGAGGGACAGCTCAGGTATAGTAGCTTTGGTGATTTATAGTGTTGATTTATTTGCAGCCTGCATAAACAATATCAACAATATATAAACATCAACAAATAAAAATATAGATAACATCAACAATGACTGCTGCATATTAGTTTTCTAATTTATTTCTTTAGAAATGGGTAAAGTCCTATTTAATTGTAGAGCTATTGCAGCATATCAATATAGCTCAGCATCTTCTTGCCCTGCACTCCCTCCCACTCTCTCTCTCACTCAAATGCATTGGCCCCTCTAAGAGTAGACCCTCTTCTCTGTGCATAGTTTCTCGACACAAACATGATCATGTGTGGGAGGGAGGAGTGTTGTTGCCTTTTTCTACAAAGATCAATGACTGAACTGCTGAACAGAATCAACCCGTAGTTCAAAAACCATTTATGGCAACATTTCTACTCTAATATGTCCAAAATTGATGCTGATAAGTCTGTCTGTATTGTTAGAGTACCACAACACAGTATATGATATTGAACTCTTTAGCAAGTTATTAAAAACTGCTATTCACTTGAGAATGGCTCAAAAAGTGAGTCAATCCTCATGGACTCCAGTGTTTAAATGCCAAAGTTAATAGCAATAAAAAGCATTTACTTAGCATATTTCCCTGGGAAAAGAAATGGCTTTGGCTTCTATGGATAGTTTCCCCCTTCGTGAAACATACAATGGATGAATTTAATATAACTCATTCATTTAGAAACTGGTAAAGCTTTAAGCTGCTTTAATTGACAGATGTCCTAACACAGGTAGTTGCAGCTGGTTGCTGTCTGATCATCACCTGAGATAATTCAAATTACTTATTAAACTCTATTTAGGACAGCCTGAAAAAATGAATTGTCCTGTCCAATAGTCCAGCCTTGCAAATGCAAGAAAGCAGTCCTACATATTTGTTTAATATGCATATTGAAGGACATATCCTAGTCAAAAATTCCAAGATTCCTCTCAGTGTTACTGGAGCCAAAGGTAATGCCATCTTGAGTATCTAGTTAGTATTGGTATCTAAGGTTTGCAGGGCCTAGTACCATAACTTCAGTTTTATCTCAAATTGGAAGCAGGAAATCATCTGCATAACAATGAAACCTCTGTAATAAAATGTTATGGTTAACAGTATTAAATGCTACACTGAGGGCTAGCAGGACATGCACAGAGATGAGCCCACTGTCAGAAGATCATTTGTAACCTTTACTTATGCTGTTGCTGTACTGTGATGAATTCTGAAACCTTGATGAAACAACTACTCTTTCAAGAATTTCTGAGATAAAAGGAAAATTGGAGATTGGCCTATAATTGACTAAGACAGCTGGGTGATGACCATGGCGGCCATTTTGAAGTTGGCCATTTTAGATCCAACTTTTGTTTTTTTCAATGGAAAGAGGGTCATGTGACACATCATCCTTATTTGGAATTTCACAAGAAAAACAATGGTGTTCTTGGTTTTTAACGTAACTTTATTCCTTTCATGAGTTATTTACACGTTTCTGACCACTTATTAAATGTGTTCAAAGTGCTGTCCATTGTGTTGGATTGTCAATGCAACCCTCTTCTCCCACTCTTCACACACCACAACATTATGGGTGCTAGGTCAGAGCATTCCTAGATGAACAGTTTCCTGGAAAGTGGATTGGTCATCATGGGCCAGTTGAATGGCCCCCAAGGTCTCCCAATCTGACCCCCTTAGACTTTTATCTTTGGGGTCATCTGAAGGCAATTGTCTATGCTGTGAAGATACGAGATGTGCAGCACCTGAAACTATGGATACTGGAATCCTGTGCTAGCATTTCTCCTGCGGTGTTGCTATCAGTGTGTGAAGAGTGGGAAAGAGTGGGGGTACAGTAGTGGCAGCCTCTTTGTCCTCATCCTAGATCTCCACCAAAAATGAAGCTGTGAGGAACAGACTGGAACACTGGACAGCTGGACCTTTGACAGACAGAACGGCAGCTTTCAGTCCAAAAAAACTCGAGATGGGCAAACTTAGCCTAGGACCATTAATATATATGTACTGTGGGTACATACAGGTGAGTGTGTATGGTCGCTTGTGTCTTCAAAAAATCAATATGGCTAATGCTAACATACTTTCAGATTCAAAATGCAGAGTACAGAAACCAGTGGGTGACATCAGATTAACTACAGCCATCTACAGTCTGTGGTTAATAATAGAAAGCACATATGGATTGTAGTTGGAAAGGACAGCTCATATTAGAAGGATTATTTATAATGCTTTATCTATAAGTTAGAAAGTGATTCACAGAAACAAAACAAATTAAAAATATTCAATAAGAACAAAGGAGAAGAGCTAAGCAAGTGGCCAGGTGGTTAATTCTTGAACTCTGAATGTGGATGTTTGCACTCTCAATCCAGATGATTACTAAAAAATTGTGTGCAGTGTGATTATCTATCCAATTAATTAATATCTAATTAATATCTATTGATTTACAATATTTACACAACCAGTCCAGTGGCAGCTGATGCAGAAAGACAGGGATCAAGGCGCTTTGATTAATGAAGGGGGCGATACTACTGTACAAAAGCCGGCAGAACTAACTAAAATGGAAAGCAGTGTTTAATTTTTAAAATTAGCTCTCTTGCTAGAAATGCAAGCACATTTTTCCCGTGCATCCAAACATCACATGGAAGATAACATAGGGGAACTCTGGAAAACTGTGGGCAATGGCCAGCAGGGAGGCACGAGAGGTTATGCAGTCATACGTGGTCATGTTGCCGACTGACTGTATCTAATCTATTAGCATCCTTAGTCCCACTCACAGTCTTATATATAATACCAGGAGTGACGTTCTGAGTGACAAACGTCTGTTCAAATGAGAACCAAATTAGTCCTACTTAAAAACACCCATATGGTTACCCATGGACACATATAAAATGAGAATGTGTGTCAGTGTGTGTGGGTGTTTGCCTGTTAACTCAGCAGCTGTTCAGAATTCTCCTCCCCAAGCTGTAATCAGTGGCCTAATGAGTCTCAGTGGCTTTCATGTTCAACACTGTCAGTCTGGATGTGTGTAATGTTTGATGCTTCGTCTAAAGAGCACACACGTAATTAAACATACACACACATGCACACAGAGGCACATTCACTCTCCAAACTAAACATGCACACAATATGGAGACTCTGCTCTGTACTTTGAATACACACTCATGTAAAGTTTCACCCAACAAAGGGAGGATGAGCAGAGGAAGGATGGAGAAAGTAAGAGAGAAACAGGCTGGCAAAAAAGAGCTGCAGTATGAAGATGTGGGTGTTTGTGTTAAGAAAAACTATACTCTTGAGAGAAGAGGAATTGGTTCTCTCCAGGATAAGGAAAAGGAGACGCAAGGATACCTTAATGATCATTCACCTGTAAAACTGTTGCAGCACCAAGAGAGACACTTTGGAAACTGTGATGAGATGTATTATTAGAGGGAAAAGACACAAGGAGAAAACACAGGAAAGAAAAAGTGTGAGCCACCTTTGATTTTAGTTAGTGCATTTTGGTCCCTCAGGATGTCTTCTGGTCAAGCTTTGACAGCTGTTGTGGACTGAAGAAGGCATGCACTGGCTTATCCCCATCCACTCACTTAGAGAACCTCAAACCGAAACGATTCTTCTCTTTCTAAATCTCATCAAAGCAGTGCTCACTTAAAAAACAAAAATGAAATCTTATTTTTGTGCTTCAAGATTCATTATCTAATGTGCTAATCTAACACCGGACTGTCTAATTCCCACTGAATAGCCCAGTAAGTCACTCAAGTCTCTGGTTCTATATTTAGCCCAAGGAATTATGGGAGGAATTAATATACACAGACATGACTTAGTCTTCATTATTTTGGAGAGGGAGAGGGAGGTGCACGCATTACAGACAGAGGGTGGGAGAGTGGGCGAAAGAGAAGTAGAGACAGAATGAAAATCGGCCTGGTTTCTCATTCCCATGTCCCGTATTTCCCACAATTCAGTTGGGAACTGTGCAGTCAAAAGACTGAGGTAATGGCTCTTTGAAGCAAACAGTTCAAATAACATTGCAACATTCTCAAATGCACAAAAACTAAGAGTCAGTAAACAGCCAGATCCTCTGTGAGTCCCATGGACTGTATGCTAAAGATGTTTGTAAAAACATGGCTGTGCACAGGTTATGTTTTTGATGCTAAAATTGACATATGTGAACCCTAGTTATGCACACACGCACACACACACCACATCTACCTCATCCAGGATTTTTTTGCATTTAAGAAAATGCTTTCTTGAAAAAATATTATTTTCATATGGCACATAATACAATAAAAAGGTTTCATTCTTTGACAGATGTTTTATGCAGTTAAACTGTTACAAACATTGCAGTTTCTAAAAATGGAAACCAATGAGCATTTTGTTTTAAAACTTTTCTTTGAATATTTATTATTGCTCATTAATAAGACAAAATATTTCTCTTATCTGATTGCTCAATTAATTGATGGAATAATCGATAGAATACCTGATTACTAAAATAATCTATATCTGCAGTAGTGTACTTAATGAGCTGGTCAAACACAGGACTGGCTGGTGTTACTGAGGTTCAAGGCAAACTGTGCTTCGTTTTTAAGACTTTAAGACTTTTAAGTATCAAAAAATGTAGTTAAATGTAGTTATAAAAAGATCATGCTTAAAATACACAGATTCCCAACTTTAACCAAATATATACTGTATATTATGCAGCCTTTCTGGCAAAACGGCCTGAAGGGAAACTTGACCTATGTGTGTCCACTTCTTGACCTCAGGAATTTGGGTCTCTGTTGTCATGGCTCTGGGTCTCTGACCCAGTGTTTTCTCTGGATTTTTGAGCTGCCTTTTACTGTCACTGAAGGTGAGCATTTCATTAACCCTGCCTTTCTGCAGTTGGGTCCGCATTCACCCTCACATAACACCTGTCTATTAATAGGCCTTCATTACCTCAACTAATTACTTAATTTACCACTAGCCATAATATTAACTGTGCATTCACATACTCCATGTTTTTCTCAAAACAGGAAGTCCTTTTCTGGCTTTTGTGTGTTTGTAAGTTGTAATGTGGAAACACGTTGGATGCTACAAAGATGTTCAGTATATAACAAATAATATTGCTTTCCCTGACTTGCTATCAGTGGTGCTGCTAAAAAAAATGACTCCTACTGTAACTATCTAGGCAGCAATGGTTACAAGGGTCAAAGGGATTCAATTCAATTAAATTTTATTTATATAGCACCAAATCACAACAAACAGTTATCTCAAGGTGCTATATATTGTAAAGTAAAAGCCATACAATAATTACAGAGAAAACCCAAAAAACAAAACAAACCCCTATGAGCAAGCACTTGGTGACAGTGGGGTGAGGGGAGGGACACAGGACAAGAGACATGCTGTGGAAGGGTTTAAGTGGGTTAGTTTTGCATTCATGTTGTGCTGGAGCAAAAGGAATAATTAGTCCCTCAGTGGCAAAATTTGTGATGCTTCTTCAAGTCAGAAAAAATGACCCAGGAAGTCAATCAAAAATTTTTGTTTTTCACTTACCAAGCATTCGGCATCAGCAAGGCAAAAAGGCAAAAGACAAAGGCTATTTGTCAATTCCTCTTTAAGATGTAACCCTTGTGCGATCCTAATTTGTAAAATGATATTACAAACTGCTGGAAAACTGCTCAAAGAAGTCCTAACATTAATTAATGCTTCAATCTTAAATATGATCAATCTATCTGTATTAATTGATTACGTGCCACAGTCTTTTAAGGTGGCAGTAATTAAACCATTACTTATAAAGCCATCACTCGACCCAGCTGTCTTAGCTAATTATAGGCTAATCTCCAACTTTCCTTTTCCATCCATCCAGCCATCCATTCTCTTCTCTCTCAGGGGTACTGGAGCCTAACCCAGCTGTCATAGGGCGAGAGGCAGGGTACTGTACACCCTGTACAGGTCGCCAGCCTGTCACAGGACTAACACTTTCCTTTTATCTCAAACATTCTTGAAATAGTATTTGTAAAACTGATCTGCTAACTGATCATCTGCAGAGGAATGGTTAATTTGAAGAGTTTCAGTCAGGTTTCACAATTCATCACAATACGGAAACAACATTAGTGAAAGATACAAATGATCTTTTTACTGTCGATACTGTTGACCATAACGTTTCATTACAGAGATTAGAGCATGCCATAGGCATTAAAGGGTACTGTGCTGCAGTGGTTTGAATCATATTTATCTATTTAACAGACTCCAACTTATAAACACACTAAGATTCATTATGGAGTACCACAGGGTTCTGTGCTGGGACCAATTCTACAGTATTTACAGTACACATGCTTCCCTTAGGCAGTATCCACAAGTTTCTGCAAGAGCGTACATAGGCTGCCATGACAGATTGCTACTTCCGCCGTATGATTTTATACTTCCAGTTACCCAAAGTCAGAGCCAGATTTGATGACAAAATTCGGTTACTTTGTGCTGTAACGGGCAGCTTTATTAGTTGGAACATGAGCTTGGGTTCAACTTGTGCAGTTGTCGGTTGTCACAACATCAGTCTCTACTTTTTTTCAAATTATTTTATTCTTTATATTTGTTCGTTTTCCCCAAAATTATACTACTCAGTTGCACATCCTATTACTGTATTTTTTCCTTATGTTTTAAGTTTTCTTTTAATGTACAGCTCCTTATTTTTTTTTTACATTATTTTATTTATAGTGTGACACTACAGCATACAGCCTACACAAAGCTTTAACAATGCGTGGCTTCCACATGTCAACACATAGCAGTTAGCAAGATGACAGCTGCGTGTCTCCCCGATCACAGCCTTCGGCCAGTGCAGTGTTTCTGTTTCAGTGATCAGAACATTCTGACATCCAAATAAGTGATATACCATCCACAGAATAGCTGCTGCATGACTAAATGATTTCCGTAATCCTGCAATACAGGAACAGCTGACTATCTCCACCACTCCACTTTCTCTTAGCATGGCCGATGCTAAGTGCTTAGCTTGGCCAATGCTCTGGCTTGGCTTTACAGCTGCTTTAAGGGAACAAAAGTTGCCTTGTTTGTTCACCATTACTTTACCGATTTTATTGCTTTGAAGGTATTTAGCCTCGGTGCTCTTATAATTACGTAATTCCCCGTCATCAAAACATTTGGAAAAACAAGCTAATTGATAATGTCAATGTAACTATCTTCGGGCCATAAATTAATGTCATCTACCCAGTCAGTGACAATTGACGGGTGAGGCACTGTTAACTGAACTGTCCTCACTGCTTTTTTAAAACAGCCTTGCAATGCCATTACACCAGGTAAAAGAAACTGCAGTGTTAAAATGTTTAAATGAACACCAAGTGCGTAACCCCACAATGTAAACAACAGCGCAAGCGGAAGTAAAAAACCGACTTCCACTATGAATTATGGGTAATGGCGCGAAGTCAGGAATATTGCGGATTATTAGAAAGCATTGCATACATTCAGCTTCATCTATCCATGAAGCCAGATGACACACATCAATTAGTTAAACTGCAGGAATGTCTTAAAGACATAAAGGCCTGGATGACCTCTAATGTCCTGCTTCTAAATTCAGATAAAACTGAAGTTCTTGTACTCGGCCCAACAAATCTTAGAAGCATGGTGTCCAACAAGATGCTTACTCTGGGTGGCATTATCTTTGGCTCCATTAACACTGTGAGGAATCTTGGAGTCATTTTTGACCAGGATATGTCCTTCAATGCACATATTAAGCAAATATGTAGAAGTGCTTTTTTTGCATTTGCGCAATATTTCTAAAATTAGAAACTTTCTGTCTCAGAGTGATGCTGAAAAGCTTGCATGCATTTATTACTTTTAGGCTGGATGATTATAATTCATTATTATCAGGCTGTCCTAAAAAATTCCCTGAAAAGCCTTCAGCTGATCCAAAATGCTGCAGCTAGACTACTGACAGGGACTAGAAAGAGAGAGCAGATTTCTCCCATATTGGCTTCTCTTCACTGGCTCCCTGTTAAATGTAGATTTGGATTAAAATCTTTCTTCTTACATACAAAGTCTTGAATAATCAGGCCCCACCTTATCTTAAAGACCTCATAGTACCATATCACCCCAGTAGAGCACTTCGCTGTCACACTCCTGGATTACTTGTGGTTCCTAGGATAATTAAGAGTAGAATGGGAGGCAGAGCCTTCAGCTTTCAGGCCCCTCTCCTGTGGAACCAGCTCCCACTTTGGATTCGAGAGAGACACCCTCTCTATTTTTAAGATTAGGCTTGAGCTCGCTTATAGTTAGGGCTGGATCACTTATTATTAATCTCAGGCTCTCTTCCGCAGCTTGTCTTTTATTCTGTCTCTTTCCCATCACCCCCAACCAGTCGTGGCAGATGACTGACCCTTCCTGAGCCTGGTTCTACAGGAGTAACCCTGAATTAGGTAACGCGTTAAGAAAATGGATGGAAAGATGGGTAAATGTAAGAGAAACTGTGCAGCCCAGATGCCTTTCTGTCCAGTGGCAGCCATGGTTCCAAACATGCAGTGAACAATGACACAGCTTCAAGAACAGCATCAAGTGGCTGAATGGTATTTACAGTTCTCAGTATCACAGTCTGTCACACAGGTCAAGATCCAGTAACATTAGGGCTTTACTTTCCATGTGAACCTGCGCTCAATAGGGCATTTATACTGCTCAAAAAACTAAAGAAACACTTTTAAATCCAAGTATGGCATCAAGTCAATTAAACTTCTGGGATGCTGATCTGTTCATTTAAGAAGCAGAGGGGCTACTTAATTCTTTTCAGCTGCTTTTTTTTTTCTTTTTTAATTATAGAGAACAACAGAAACGCAAAACAGCAAGTCCACATATGTCCTCCTGTCACACAGGGGCTTCATTACATATTCATTCATAACTGGACCTCTTATAACAAAGTCTTACCCTCCCCATTTCCACCATAAGGTGGTGTCTAAGGAATTACTAAAAGGACAGACACAGACATCAGAAAGGTTGGAGAAAAAAAAAAAAGAAGGGGAGCAGGGCAGAGATGAAGACATTAATTCTACTCCAAGGAATTTACATCAAATATTTTGCTGTAGTATACCAGGAAAGATCAGTACGTCTTATTGCTTCAAGCTGGAGGAATGACATAATGTCACGCACCCACCGTGAATGTTTTGGAGGTGCGGGGGCTTTCCAATTAGTAAGAATTAATCACCGTGCTAATAATGTAGAGAATGCTATCAATTGGGATAGGCTTTTTGAGATCCTATGAGCATGCACTACCCCAAATATACAATGATAGGGTCTGGATCAATCTTCTCTTTGCAAATGCGTGTAAATGTATTGAAGATCTCTGACAGTGGGACAGTGATGGGCAAAGGAGGCATATCCATGGGGGCACAGACCTCTACAGGCTAGGCAACAGCACCCTGACTGCCATTAGGTAAGGGATGAAATCCTCTGACCCATTGGTAGACCCTGTTGGTCCTGGATTCCTCCTGATGCACGACAATGCCCGGCCTCATGTGGCAAGTGTGTGGAGGCAGTTCCTGGTGAATGAAGGAATTGATACCACTGATTGGCCCCCACACTCCCATGACCTAATTCCAAGAGAACATCTCTGGGATGTTATGTTTTGGTCCATCCGACACCACCAGGTTGTACCTCAGACTGTCCAGGAGAAGATCCCCCAGGACACCATCTGTCGTCTCATTTGGAACATGCCCCAACATTGTCATGCATGCATACAAGCACGTGGGGGCCATACAAACTACTGACTACCTGTTTGAGTTGCTGCAATGAAATTTCAGCAAAATGGACCTGCAGCATAATTTTTTCATTTTAATTTCCAGGGTGGCTTTTAAATTCAGCCCTCTGTAGGTTGATCATTTTAATTTCCAACAAAAGATGTGACATCTTTTTATTCCTAACACATTACTCAATCCATATCCATATACATATCCAGCATGATTTTTCCATTTTTCTACATTCATTCTAGTCATTAATAAAACATTTTAATACATATGTTGATCCAGAATGCCAAGATTTGTTGCATAATACATAGTACTTTCATGTATCATGCGTTTTATTTAAAACGCAAAGTCTCTGACTTACCATTACACTCTTTATGATTTAGTAGGTTGGCCGTCACTGCCCACTCACAGAAAACAGTACTGTAAAGCAATAGTGGGTAAACTTCCAGTTTATCTGTGTACCTTTCTCTGTTCCTCTTCCAACAGTTACAAGCTACACTCATCCACACAGTTTGCTTTTGTATCTGATAGATATAAGGAAAACATCATTTTCTTAGTATAAACCTTCGACATAAAAAAATCAAAATTTAAATGTGTTTAAAACTATTGTTGAATTTAAAAGCATATAAGGACACATAATAAAGAATGTTGAAAGAGGCATGGCTGTTTTTATATTGTGTATCATATATAGATCTTGCATTTTATATTGCTTTTTTTTTTTTGAGTGCGTATGGCTGCTACCTTGGCCAGGGCTCCCTTGTAAAATTCTTTTGATCTCAATTGGACTTCCTGGTTAAATAAAGATTTTTGTATTTTCTTTTAGATTAACAAAACCAGAATGTAGAAAATTAAGTCTCTGATGCTTAAAATTTCTTAGGAAGGACCCCCCAGAACCCTCACTTAATGTGCCCCCCGAACGCACAAACCAAAACCTCCCCCCATTCTTTAAATTGTTTTATAGTCATCTCAACAATTAACTCACAGCATTATATTTAGTGATATGAAAAATTCTGCTTGTGTGGCCACAATGTCAGAATTTAGTGGAAAAGCATTTTTGACAGAGATGATTATTTTAACTATGGGTCAAGTTTATAAAGTTAAAATGCAGGATATTATGGAAATTGGCATTCATTTGTTTGGATGGTGCAGCCATTAAAATGTGCTGTCTTTTCCACTCAGTATAACCATCACATACCATCAACTGCAGAAATCAGATATGGATGTTTCTTATAACAACTTCACTGAAAGGCTACTAAAGGGAAGTATGAATATAAAAATGAACATTATTTTCCATTGCGTGCAGCCTTTCACATCAGAACTGGATCGCCTCAATATGACTAAATGACACTCGGCTCAGGCGTGATGCTGGGTGTGTTACAAGGCTGCCTTGCTGAGACTAGGCCTGATGCCTAATATCCCCTCCTCACATCCTCACTTTTCTTCTCTTTCCTCTGCTGATCAAGCCAGTCAACGCAACAAGGCTAATTGGGTCATTTATATGTCAGCATCTCTGAGATCTAACAGACAGAAAAGCTCTTCGGTCATATTTACACTCAAAATGTCTTCTCACTTTTCTGCATCTTAGTGAGGTATTATGGGCATGTTTGTCCCCCTTAAGTCAAGCAAATCTAAACAGGATTCTGTGGTTTCTCTGGTATGCTGAGCCAAATGACATCTGTAAACTTAAACAAATGAGAACTGCAAGCATACTTTTCCTTTGGGATAAATCAGCTCAGATATTTAAACGATTCTCACAGATGCTCACATGCAAAAACAGTGTATGTTTTTGTTTTTTTTTGGTTTTTTTTGTTTTTAGAGCAGTGCTTATTGCACCTGTTTGGCCTCAAATCAAGATTCAGGGCAAATCTTATGAATGAAGCTGGCAGCTGAGCATTCAGAAATGTAAACAAATAACTTGCCAGGAACCTTTTAGAATCAATGCAATCAAACCAGAGGGATGCAGGCTTGAATGCACGCACATACACAATTTTCCCCTCAACACTGAGAAACACAAGTACTGAGAAGAAGCACATCACATTCACACACAACAGACGTGCAGATATAGACGACTGGGACTGAATAGCTTTTTCAGTGTAGCTTTAACCCTCCCAAACCAGCCATGCACACAAAAGGAGAGAAACTGCAGTTATTATTCAGTGACAGCAGGCTGCATTACAAGGTCACACAGCGTTTATCCAAAGACCTGGATTCCCCAAATCTTCATATATATCTTTAGATAATAGGATAATATTAACTTCATCTTTGGGTAATTGTATTCTCACCAGCTCGTGGGCATGTAGATCTCATACTCTAATAATACACGTTTGACTGAATCACACAGACGGAAACTGCTATATCCACGAAAACCCATGCAGCATTGACTTTAAGAGCATTTTAAGAATAACTGAAGCAGAAGATTTTAAATACTCCTCATGTGTATAGACGAATATATTGACAGTGTACTATTATTTTGTGCATATGTCCGTTTCTCCTCCAATATCTATATAGCCTGTCTATCTGTAATATCATATTCATTGCTCAATGATGCTCGTGCTCCTTTGCACTAACTGTGCAAATTGCGCGCTGCTAACAGCCACCGATAGAAGGAACCTCCTCACTGACAGTCGACACATGCCGCAAGATCCCGGCACACTCATTTCCATTCTCCTCCCTTTACACGCACCCTTTAATCAGTTAAGATAATGCGGAAGTGTGATTTGCGGATTTCCCCCCAGATCTTACCATTTTATCGATTTGTTCCAAATAGAACTCCTGAGCCCCGGGTCCTTCGCGCGCGCCACAGGAGAGAAATCAAGCCTGACTGGTCTGTGAAGGTACAAGACTCCCCTGTGTCTCCAGGCGATGCAACTTACAGCCGGAATGCCGTTTGGATTTGTTGCGGACTTAACCTCTTGGAAGAATGCGGGAATTCTGTTTTGTTTTTTGTTTTTTTTTTGTTTTTTTGCAGCAAAGATTAAGGAATGAAATGAGGTTTCCTGCGTCGTGCGCGGTGAGAGATCGGTTGTTAAATGTTGATATTTCGAGCAATTACGCCACTTGGCCTAAGGGTTGCTGCCTGCTCGTTTTGTCCTCCACATAAGAATGTGCCACGCATTTCAACTAACCCTCTCTCTGTCAAACTCTCTCTCTCTCTCTCTCTCTCTCTCTCTCTCTCGCTCTCTCTCTCTCTCTCTCTCTCTCTCTCGCTCTCTCTCTCTCTCTCTTATTGCGCTGTTTTCCCCTCTTCATCCTCCTCCTCCTGTAGCCCTGACAGGTACACTACAGCTCTCTTCTCGGTGCTAATAAGTTACAGAGGCACAGCTAAAACTGCTGCTTTGTGTCTAATTTTTCTTTTCTTTTATACACGTCTTTATTACTACAGCTGTTTCATTTCCATCTGCTCTTAACCCTTCTTCCTGGCTACATTCACCCCATTTCCATTGCTCATATCTTGATTTTCTTTCTCCAGACTGCTCTCGTTTTCTAATTTCTTTCTGCTCTCAGGCTCCATCTGTCTTCCACGCTGTCCCTTTCTTTCTCACCTCTACCTGTTCTTTCTTTCTGTTTCCCTTGTCTTATTCTTCTAACCTGCTTCTTCTCTTTACTATAATTTCTTTATTTTCACCTCTTTTCTTTTGTCATCCAGTTTCTTGTCTTTCTCCCTCTCATTCACTCCCCATCTTTCCTTGACCTTTCCATTTTCTCTTTCTTCTCCCATATCTTCCTCACTTTCTTTCCTCCCTAGTGTTTTTAATCCCTTTTTTCTCCTCTCCCTCTTTCCCCGCATCCCTTTCTTCTCTCCTCTCCGCTCGTTCTTCATGCTTTGCTGTTAAAGCCACCAGGGGAAGAACTACTAACACATCCTAAAACATTCACATACACACACTCAAAGAGTCTGACTCCCAGCCCTCTAATGGCCCCATTTAGACAATGTGTCGCATCAGCAAGTCGTATGGCTGAATAATGAGAAGAGGAGGAGGAGGAGGAGGAGGAGGACAAAAAAGAGGATGATTTCTTTTGCACATCCCTCCATCCAGTCAGCTGCTTCACCGTAAATGTTGTTCTGTTACACACACCATCACCGCTGTGACCCTGCGTGCATGTGTGTGTGTGTGTGTGTCCATTCATCTCCACTGTATGCCGGTGTGTATGGTCGTTGAGAAGAAATATGGCCACCGGGGATTTTGCTGAAGCTCCTGTGTTATGTTTATGATGCGGCAAAAGAGAGAGAGAGAGAGAGTGTAATAATGTACATTCATTATATCGCTCGCCCTCAAAGAAACCACCTCTCTCTCATGCATTACCCAGAGATGAAACTCACACTTCCTCTCTATCAAGTGAAACACACACTCTCCAGCCTGTCAATACCAGCACACACACACACACATGCATGCGTGCACGCACACAGACACACACATTGTCACTCTCAATCTCCCAAACGGCGCACACACTCCTTCCTGCATGCAGGCATCTGTACAGTCTCATAAATGATATATACTCCCTTTTAAACTGCACACACACTCGAAGCAGAATCTGACAGACAGAAAGTGCAGCTGTAGCTGTTTTTTTTTTTTTTTTTTTTTTTTAAGTCATTGCCACCTTGTGTTTTTCACCACCAGCTGTTCAGGAGCTGAACAGGATTTATGAGTTACATTAACATTTTATATCTTATTTTATAATGTTTGTATCTTCTGGAGAAGTAAGGCTTTCTGCAGAGTTGGTTGTTTCCTTTGCGTGACACTGTCTGGTTCTTGGTTAACATAAAGGAATACAGATTTTTTTTTTCTGCGACTTCTGTGCTGACAACTTGGCTCCTTACTGGTATATTTAAGGGCCTTATGGCTGCTTTTGCATCCTATACCGTATTAACTGCAAACTGCATGTGCTCTACATTATTCATGTCCATTTTCTAATGTGAAGTAAAGTTTCCTTCCAGAAAATTGTTTTTCATCCTTATTTTATTGCCAAAGTTACATTTTTGTTTCACGTTACTGCAGCTGAAGAGCCTTTTTTCTTTTTTAAAGCTTCTCCAGTCATCTTAAAAATGAACATTTTTGTGCAAGAAATCTCTAAATTGCCTGTATTATAGTCCCAGTTTTATTGCGTGCACTTTCTGTGTCCTCTGGGGGGTTCATTTTCCAACCACCAAAATCACGAATGCAGAACAGTTCAGCAGCAGCCATCAATTCTCAGATGTCAAAATGAATTGAATGCATGTTCATTACCACTTAGTGGTAAGTGACAAAAAACTACAAGCAAGATGGATTACCTACTGTATCTCAAGTAGCTTTTTGAGTCTCTGCATATGATTTTCATACATTACTGATATGAGCTGATGCAAGAGTTTTGAAGGTTAGGAACTTTGCATCATCCCTGCGTGGTGCACACGAACCCCAAAGTAATGGAGTACCAGACATTTTTTTTCCTTGTCCCTCGAAGTCCACATAAAAGAAAATCAAATGCTGTTTCTTAACATGTTGTATGTGTTAGCTGTGAAATGTCCGTGGGCTGAATTGTGCAATCATAATGGCAAACTGTTTTCATTAGTTTCATTTAAAAGGTTGATGGTAGTGCCATCAAGACACTTAACACCCACCTCTGCTTTGACCAAGAATTCATGCATAATTCTCTGTTAAACAGACACAAAGTGACAAATAATATTCTGTGTCTACGCTGCACGTTGTGATTTTATTCCTTACCATATCTATTTGAGTCGAGTCAAGTAGCACCTCCAGTGGACACCATGGAAACCTTGTTTTATAAAATTGCCATTTTTATTAATTTTTTTCTTTTGCCGACTTCGCTAGGAGATTGCTGCACTTGCAGCGGAGGTGGCGGTGGCGCAGTGGGTAGGTGCTCACCTTGCAACTGGAGGGTCGCTGGTTCGAGTCCCCGTCTGAGCGCATG
>JAVDPK010000305.1:217944-228325 GCA_034780415.1 Cichlasoma orientale | reverse complement strand
CCCCCCCCCCCCGGGCCAGGAGAGAGACTGGCTGTCCAGCTATTGTCCAATATGTCTTCTATTTATAAAATAGCGCACTGGGACCGAGGACTGTAGTATGCACTTGGATTGGCAGCCAGGGAGACTGTGACAGCTGATAAAACTCAGCATACTTGGCATTGTCTAAACAAGTAATTAAAGAGTATGTAAAGTAAAGAATAAAGAGCCCATACAGCCAGTGCAAGCCCTAACAGAGACAGTGGCAGAGGTGGCCACGTTGCACCAGAAGCAAGTTGTGGTTAACCAGAGGCATTTGGGCAACCTTGTGGCTAGGTCTGGGGCCACAGCTCAACCACCTCCCACTGGCCAACAAGTCTGGAGGCACCTGTGACCCTTGCTGAAGCTCATCTAGTGGTCCATCCAGTGGGGCCATCAGCAGGATCTCAGGAGGCAGCAGGTAGCCAGCAGGTGCAGGTGCCAAAAAAAAAAGACCTCAAGGAGAGCCCACTCATGGATGTTGTCAGGTGATCAGCCTTCCAACAACTTGTCCTGGTTTAGGAGAGATGTACAGCATTCCAGTAAGGTGCCAATGGGGAACACTCTGGATTATGGTAGACTAAGGCTGCATGCAGACCCACTAGAGGTCCACTAGAATCTGGTTCACCCCAGGACTTCTAAAAAGGCTCCGCTGGCTCCTGTGATTCGTTGCATGGAAGATTTTTCACTGGGGCAGTCTTATCATGACACTCTTCACTTTGCCTTTGACCAAGTAATAAAAATTCATGGCCAAATTTTGCACCCTGATGCAGCAAAAACATTCCTCTATTCTGCAGTGATTAGACACAGATTTTATTGAGAGTGTCGTGACATTTGTACTGGAAAGGAAAACACCCTGTTAGTGGTGCTTAAAAGCCATCGGGAATTCATTTTCCAGGTGGCTTAGAGGGGATACTCGGATTGGCTCAAAATGCCACTTAGTAACTCAATCGGCCATTCCAAAAGTGTCTTTGTGCCCTTTACCATCAATGGAGGTACCAGCACATTGGCGTGGACCTCATCAGGCTATTTCACTGAATATTGTTTGGTTTTAGTCCTAGTGGATTACGCAGCACGATATTCCAAACCAGTGCCTTTGTACAGCATCTCTGCATAGAGTGTGGTCCCAGCACTGTTTCAGGTCATCTCCTAAGTTGGTATCCCGAAATAGATATTGACTGACCAGGGCACCTCCTTCATGTCCTACACACTGAAAGAGCTGTATGAATTACTGGGTATTAAATCTGTTTGGACTACCGTGTACCACCCTCAGATGATGGGTTGGTGGGGCGCCTGAATAAGACTTTAAAGTTCATGATTTGTGAGTTCATTCATAAGGATGAACACAATTGAGACAGGTGGTTAGACCCTCTGGTGCTTGCAGTGTGGGAGGTCCCCCCAAGCTCAAGTAAAAATAAGCTAAACTTCGCACACTGGGATGGTTATCATGGGAGAATTTACTCCAGGCCCAGGAACATCAGCAATGCCTGTATAACTCAGGCAATTTACATCAGAATGGAAAAGTAGTTATATTGTTTACTTTTTCCAGCTCAAACCTACTTTCTAAGAGGTAAGGGTCACATGGTGAGTGGGCGATATTGAATTATGTGGTGGTGCATTCTGACAGGGTTGGAGCCACACAAATATACCACCTTAACCTCCTGAAAGTGTGGAGGGAGGGAAAGTCTGTTTCTCTGGTGAGCTCTTGGTGAAAGACAGTGATGAGGTTAGTACCAAAGTCAAACATTCCTGCTTCACTCCTTTGTGACAACCATCTCACACCAGTCCAGAGAGCAGATGTTGCTTTCAGACACATCCAGGCTGGCCGCAACACTCTCCTACAGCACTACACTGAGACTCTCCTGGACATGACCATATGTAGGTTGCCTGAACACGAGACAAAAAATGGTTCTGAAAGAATTGGCTACTATGCTGGAGATGGTAGTAATAGAAGAGTGTCACGGTGCATGGTGTAGCCCCATAATTCTGGTCATATGGGTCTATATCTGAAGGTGATTGAATGAGGAATGCTTATGCCATCCCAAGACAAGCTCCTACCCGGGTTACACACTGCTCGTTTTTTCACAACACTGGATTTGACCAAGGGATACGGGCAGATTCCCTTGTCTACAAGTGGAACCCCCCCCCCCCCCCGACATTCTCCACTTTGTATGGTTTATGCCAATTTATCACCCTTCTCCTCTGGCTGTTCAGGGCCCCAGATATTTTCCAGTGCTTCATGGACAGGGTGCTGTGTCCACATGCTGCATATGCTCCTGCCTACCTGGATGATGTTATTATCCACAGTGACACCGGCAGAGCATGTGCAGCGAATGGCCACAGGTCCCTGAGGCAGGCAGAGCTCATGTCTAACCCTAAATTTCCCATAGGTGTGAATGGTTGTCTGTCTCTCTGGTAACCTGTACAGGGTTTATACTGCCTATATATTGTACCTTTTATGGTTTCAAATGATAAAATATGGTCCAAAGTTTTTTGTGTGTCTTTTTATAATTTGTTTAGGCTAAAAAGGCGAGCGGCTACAGCGCATGCCACATACTATAGCAGATTTTGTTAAAAGAGAGATAACCAAAGGTTGATGAGTAGGTAAGATTGAAATGTGGTTGATAGCCCTAATGATTGGAGAGGCACAACAAGCTGTACTACACAGTTCACAATTCAGTCACTTCAGTTCAGTTTTATTTATAAAGTGCCAATTCACAGTAACAGTCTCCTTAATTTACTTTATATTGTAGGGTTACAGTTAGAAACCCTATCTGCAGTGAGCATCTACAGTTTGGATACATGTGAAACAAGCTGCTCATTGACCAAAATTAAGCGCTGTATAACATACATAGAAGAGGATGTTGCACTCCCTTGGTCGCTCTACAGTGACACAGAAGCAGCAGCAAGGGTTAGGCTTCAAGTGTTCAATAATATGCAGTTTGTGTTGATTATAGATTTTTTTCTCCTCCATCAGAATGATCTGGGGTTATTAAAAAAAAGAGAAAAGAAAAGCCAGAATCCTGATGCTGACAGCTTTAATTTGCACTTCACAATCAATGCATAATCCATTCAACAAAATATGGTTATGTATGCCTTTGGAAATCTAATTTCTTTACAATCAACATTTGGTTGTGGAGGCAGATGAGGGAGCCTTTTAGAAGAGCATCTCTAAAAATATATTCTCTCTATTTTACTGGCTGGCCCTCTGCAATTGATGTAAAACGCTGCTTGTCTGCAGCAGAATGATAAACAAGTAGAAATGTCAGTCTATTTCCAGTTCCAGAAGGAAATGAAAAATACATTCATAACTAGTAATCACACACTATTAGCATGGCTTATTGGTTCCACTGGTGCAGTGGACCAATAACTCCAATCATGTCCTCAGTACTCTATATTCTTGCATTAAAGGTTGGAAAGAAAGATGTGACACAATTGCAGCAGGGTTAGAGAAGTCGGAGGGGAGTTATTCTATCAATCAGAGAAATGGCAGAGGGGGGTCTCTATTAGACATGTAGAACATTTCTCTGCTACTTTTGGCTTCAGGAGAAATTCCATAGAGTGCACTTCACTTGATTTGTCCCCTTCTGACTTTGTTCCATTTTTCTTTTTCATCTAACCTGATACTGATAGTTATTTTGATTTCATTCTATTCCTATTCCCCATCTTGCTGCCATCCAGGCCTCCCACACAGTGTGTAGTGGTGACTCAGGCACCTCAAGTCTGCCGTCATCTTCCAGCCTGAGCTGCAGGTAGAAAAAACAATTTTACTCTCAAATTGCTATATATGTCATTAAAACTACTCACACACATGTGTACACACCCACGCACATGCGCGCGCGCACACACACACACACACACACACACACACACAGAGGCTGGAACTGGTTGCTCTCAGGCAATCGTGATCGGGATTTGAGTGTCTCTCTTGACGCAATGGCATCATCACTAATTGATCCTCTTTTGAATTCTGAAAGGAGAATAATATGCTGCTGTATGGGGTTGCCATAGAAACTGGACCACTTCATTGCAAGGGAATGTGGAGTGCTGCTGAGTGTTGGGGGTAAGTGGGGATATTGGGGTAGGAAAAATGTGGTAGTGGATCCATGTGCATGAAGAGGAGGGTGGTTGTAAGCTTCCTGAAGGGAATGAAATAGTTAATAGAAACAGTTAAGGGCCTCATGGTACAGTAGGATGAAAACACCTGGCAAACAGAAAGAACTGATAAAACTCCATCATCACAGTGCATTAAAATATAAGGAGTAGAGGAACAGAGCTTTATTTTGCACAAGGAAACACATCCACTTATAATCATAATTATGCTGGTGATGAAATTACAAAGACACAGCACTGGAGATTCGGATCAATCACAAGTTTTCCTTTAGCTGCAAGCCACAGATCCATAGGCCACACACATCCACAGGAAGAAAAAACCCATGTATCTAATTTATTGATTATACTGAGCTGGAGACCAAACTCTCTAAATCAGCAGAGCCAGTGTTACATCAGCAGATATAACTCCAGGTGTTGTAACAATGAAATAAGGGCACTTTATATTTTAAGGTAAAGACTGTGCAATCCCAACAAATAGAAAATTAACTATGACTGACCACTTTGTGACTGTGGGGAGGAAAAACTCCCTTTTAAAGGAGAGAGAAATGGAACTAGAATAGGGCTTCATAATGCAGAAGGTATGGCAACTCTAATTCGGACAATTGGATTTTGAATGGGTTACAGTGAACAGTGACTGAAGGCCGTTTGGGAAAAAAAACAAGCGGCCTGTTCCAAAACAACATCTGCATTATCAGGATTCGGCTTCCCTGCGAACTGTTTTGGCTGGCAGCCGGCCTGCAATGCCCTGACCTTCTCGTTTCCGTCACCCCCCCCCCCCCCCCGCCCCCCACACCTACCCAACCTAAGCTTCCCAGCTAAATCTGCTTTTGCTAAGGTGTTTTTTTTGGACCCTGATACTGTGCTCTCATGTGAGCATAGTACGAGAAGAATTTTTTTAACCTAACTTTCCTTGTGTGACTGTTTCCTGTTTCATGGATTGTAACGGCAGTGCTTCTCTGTGAGGTTGCAACGCCGCAGATCACTTGTCTCCCCATGTATGTGTTGATTGTATTGTCTTGACGAGTGTTCTGGAACCTAATTTCCCTGACGGGACCTTCCCCAAGGGATCAATAAAGTTTAATCTAACAGGAATTGACCTCCGGCAGAACCTGGCTCAGGAAGGGGGCAACTATATACAGGGACCAGTTGGGCTGAGGAGTGGAGAGAGGAGCATCGTGTCCACCAGCAAGGCAGCCTGATGGGTAATTTGTGTGTGACATCTGTCCACTATTGTGGGGAAGTGGACAGATGTCACACACATATTAAAGTGCAGGACCCAGGATTCCAGACCCAGCTTGGCTGTGATAGTTTCTCTAACTTGGTTTCCCCCAGTTCTTTATGCTCAGGGTACTGACAGTATGTTCCATATTTCATGGGAATCCATCCATTAATCTTTGAAATAGCTAAAACCCACTTCATTCTTTAGATACTTTACTAGAAAGCATTGAAGATAGGGACATGTTAGAATCGTTGCCACAGGGGAAGTGGTATTAAGCAATAATGTAATAAAGAATAGGTTAACATTCTTTTTATCCTTTCAGTTCAACATCCTGCAGTGTTGACGTCTGATCGGTAATGCTGGATTAACAGCGGGAGCGAGCAATTGAGGCTGGTACAGAAATCCACTTGTACATGCTCGAGAATGGGCGGAGGACCTGCTGGTGGAGACGTTCTGTTCATCATATTGTATCAATAACAGTGATTGAAATCACCATAGCAACAGAGTTTCTACTTGAAAGTGAGTCTGAGGAGAAGCTGGAAGAGAAAGGAGAGAGAAATGGAACTAGAATAGGGCTTCATAATGCAGTGTGGTTTATGAAGGTATGGAAAGGAACATTGGAAATGTGTCTGTTTCCCACACTGAAAGGATCTGAGGCACTTAAGGCAAAATACATTCATGCCCCTTCCACGGTCTGCACCACTTTCATTCGCACTCTAGACTATCAAAGTTGTCCCACACCGTCAAGCTACTATGGTTCCAGTGAAGAAAACAATTTTGTAACTTATTCATTCTAAACATAATGCTTTCTTGACATCCAATCCTTTAAATGAGGATGTGAATAAAAGACCTGCATAAGTGTAATTCCAGAGTAGTGTTTCCAAAACTGCTTTTCTGTTAGGCCCGGTTGGAAAATGGCCAGGTACTATAGCATCTTGTGTATATTTCTTTCATTTTTTTAACCAAAGATTTTAGATTTTCCCACCTGCAAAAAACAAAACAAAACAAAACAAAAAGACAGCTTATAACTTAAGCATGCAATACCTGATGACTTCATAAGTTTCTCTGATTGCCCCAGTTGTTTGTCTTAACTATGATTACAGCATTATTATTATGTGTTAATTTTATGCCTCAATTGCCACAATTGATGCCTCTCTTTAATCGCTACCACACGGGCCGTCAGAAAACCAAATATTTAGTTATGCTCAAAAGAGTAATTAACAGGTTTAGCAGAATTAGGTGTTAGCAGTAAGTTAGCTTGCTAGCTGACATCTAAACATGATAATCCATTTAACGGAATTACTTCTAAAGGAACAAAGACATGCAGCACTGCTATAACTTTGGACAGAAATTAAAATATAGTAGAAATCACCTAAGTCTGATTCAAATGGCCCAAGGAATTTTATACAACTTGGAAAAATCCATCTTATGT
Organism: Cichlasoma orientale; assembly: GCA_034780415.1. Classification (NCBI taxonomy): domain Eukaryota; kingdom Metazoa; phylum Chordata; class Actinopteri; order Cichliformes; family Cichlidae; genus Cichlasoma; species Cichlasoma orientale. The sequence goes on along the minus strand of JAVDPK010000305.1, from coordinate 221,546 downwards.
GTAGGTCGGATAAAGTCCAATTCTTCAAAATTCTTCAAAATATCAGACAGAGTTTGGGATCTAATATCAAATTTTGATGCAATGGCTTCTTGCTTCATCCCTGGAGTTTGTAGCTTACGCTTGACTCCTGTGCTTGCCAGGATTGTCTCCTGTGAAATTCAGTTCAATTGAATTCTATTTTATTTATATAGCACCAAATCACAACAAACAGTCGCCTCAAGGCGGTAAAGACCCTTCAATACTGCAGAGAAAACCCAACAGTCAAAACGACCGTCTATGAGCAAGCACTTGGTGATGGTGGGAAGGAAAAACTTCCTATTTAAAAGGAAGAAACCTCCAGCAGAACCAGGCTCAGGGAGGGGCAGTCATCTGCCGCTACCAAATGAACTGATTCGTCCAAAGCAGCCAATCCAGACATCATGTGACTGTATAGACACTCAAGCAATCTCCAGGCATTGTTAGTGCATGTAGGTGTGCATAAACAAGCCAATTCTCGTTATCTAGATTGTAGGTATTGGTATTGGGTGTGGTGAGAGCTGAGGGGGGCTTTAGTGCTAAATTCATCTGACTTACATTTAATTGGAAATGCATTACAATGGGACCAGATTTTTCATCTGAGGCAGGCAAAAATCTGACTTGTATGGTCTGATTTAGGCAAAGATTTTTATTGGAATTAATGTTAGGAAAAACTGGAACATGCAGAAGCCATCCGACTAGAGCGAAAATCCAATTTGTGTGACTTCAACTTAGGCGATGTCTACTGTAAATAAATAAATCCAAACATAACTTGATTGATGAAGTTAAATTAGTTGACTTATGGTACCTCTGCTATCTAATAGCTTGCTATATAGCCATGTTTAGGCAAATATAAATTATAATATAAAATATATTATAATAAAATACATTAGTACAAGGAAGATGTAGGATGGGGATTAGATTGGTATGAATAAAAATGCATATTGAGGGTCCCGGATTAGCACAGAAAAATACTATCATGTGGCAGAAAGAAAACACCAAAAATTGTCAAAAAATGAGTCAAGAGAACATCTGAAATAGAATAGAATAGAATAGAATAGAATAGAATAGAATGCTTTTATTGTCATTATACAGGATGTACAATGAGATTGGAGAAATGAGCACATACACAAGAAAAAGTTAGTCATTTATATTTTGCTGCATGGTTTGGGTTACTCACTATGGTAACACCCTGATCCTAAACTTAATGTCTATCCTAAAATCTTAGTCATCCTTACTAATTTTTTTCTGAAATGTTAATTTGTCTTGTGACTGAGACACCGTGAGCCATGATGTTTTAGTAACTTATCTTAAAGATGTGATACACACATCTAATGCTTGTTTTATTGTGCCGCATTTGTGTCCATTTGCATAGGTATTTGCCTATTCAAAGGGGTACGCAAGCAGCTCAAACGTGCATACATGTAGTCCTCCAAGGACCCAACCGCACGTAGCTCAATGCTGATTGGTTGAAAAGTGGAACAGAACAGGGAAGGGTGTTTACTACAAATGGAAAAAGCATGAAAAAAAAAACTGGCAACCTAACAGTTTCATTTCAGCTTTTTGTGTGTTATATGGATGTCAGTATGTTTGCATGTTATGTTTGTGACACAACTACAACATGTAGACCAAAGTCTGTAAAGCTCCCTGTAGGTTGTACATAGGACTGCAGCAGAACCACGTTGGCGACCTAATGGTACTAATAAAAAGCTGTAGAGGCTGAAAATGACAGGAGAATACTTTTGAAGGGCTTGTGTGTCTATTCAAAAAGAAAAGGACATCTGTTATCCAAGTTTACCACAACTTTACACGTTATTATGACACTTTCTATTGTTACTGTATGAATATAAACTTACATACACATCCCACAAGAACAATGACCAAATGCATTAACAAAATGGCCCTTCAGTCTCATTAGTAGGCGCTTTCACAGTCAGGTTTTCAGTTACAGAAGTGTGATTTTAAAGTGTGAATTTGAGCAAGTCATGGCTCTCTTTTCTCTAAACAACGATCTCTGGGCTGTGCTTATAATCTCTCATCACTTCATGTCCTTGTTTTCTTTTTTGACCAAGGGAGTGAATCATCCTCTCTAGCTACACTCTCGTCCAGATCAATGGAGATCTCCACATGGGTCCTCACAAGCCTCCCCACTCTTCCTTCTCGGTCTGGCATTGCCATGGAGACTCTAATGAGCAGTCTCTCTACATGGTGGTACTTGTCAGAGACATGCAATGCTTCCCAGTGAACCAGGCACACATGGATACAGTGCTTCAAATTGAAGATAAACAAATTATACCCCCCCCCCCACACATTGTGTAGTCCTTTACCCCCAGTTCCTCACCTGCATCGTTTGTGTTTTTTGGCATTTAAAAAGGTCTTACACTTCAGCTGGCTTTATATTTCCCCAGTGTGGGGTGAGTAATTGGTTTTGGACAAGTTTGCACAGGGAAGAAAACCAGGAGGGGAACTGCACACAGTTAAACAGGAGGGGTACAATAATTAGCAATGTGACAAGACACTAGAGTACTAAAACATGCATTTTTTTTGGAATGTCCACAAATGTAATAAAATACAGGCAGTTAGGTGAATCCAACAAATGTTTCCAGAATGCCCCAAAAGGCCAGTTAGAACACAGTGAACGAGCATCCAGGTTTACTGCAAGTCACATCATCTCTGTGATAATTATCCTAAAACATAATTATCCTAAACCAGGCAGCATGGTGGCGCAGTGGTTAGCACCTCACAGCTAGTAGGTCTGGGATTGAATCTACCTGTGCCAGTCAAGCTACAGGTATATAATTTTTTTTTTTTTAAACCCAATTTTTTCTTTAACCAGGCTGAAAATAAGCTCTTAAAATTGGACATTGAGTGGGTGTCCATGAGGACTGATTTCATTTTAGAGTCAGCCTCAAATGGCAGTCACGGCCTGAAGCGTACGAAAAGAGAGTTCTGTGTGTACACCAGAGGTGTCAAAATTGCAAACACAGTCTTAATGCCGCATTAAGTTGCATTAAGTTAATGCAACTTAATGCTGTGTTTCCAAAGTTGGCTAAATGTCAGTAACACTGACAACAATACTATATTTTGAAATCTGCAAGTGTAAATGTAACCCTACAAACCATAATTAATACAGGTCAGCTCATTAATTACTCCTCGTATGTGGTGAGAAATTTGTCTGACTGTAAAAATCACAGTCTAAGACTGCATAACTCTACTTAGAGTTAGCTGGTGCATCCTCATGGTATACATTTATTGAAAATGCTGCTGGGTATTGAAGAAAGCTGAGTCACCTCTATACTGGGAAGCAAGCAATAAATACAGGAGAAAAGGAAAAAGACACTGATAGACATCTTCAGAGAAAAGCAGAGTGCAGAGTTAAACATTAGTGGTCCAAACAATAAGAAGAACATTTGTCTAATAAATAAAACAGTCAGCATTTCCATTAAAGCTGATCCCCCAGCTTGACAGGCCAGGGTGAGAAATGAGAAGCGCATGGCAGCAGAGTTTATTTCTCAACGTGTGTGTGTGTGTGTGTGTGTGTGTGTGTGTGTGTGTGTGTGTGTGTGTGTGTGTGTGTGTGTGTGTGT
>JAVDPK010000305.1:150869-178170 GCA_034780415.1 Cichlasoma orientale | reverse complement strand
CAAACAAGGCAACTTTATTTCCCTTAAAGCAGCTGTAAAGCCGAGCCAGAGCATTGGCCAAGCTAAGCACTTAGCATTGGTCATGCTAAGGGAAAGCGGAGTGGTGGAGACAGTCAGCTGTTCCTGTTCCGTCGGATTAGGGAAATCATTTAGTCATGTGGCAGCTATTCTGTGGAAGGTATATCACTTATCTGGCTTACTTGTGGTTCCTACTTATGAATAGAATGGGAGGCAGAGCCTTCAGCTTTCAGGTCCCTCTTCTGTGGAACCAGCTCCCAATTTGGATTCAGGAGTTGGACACCCTCTCTATTTGTAAGATTAGGCTTAAAACTTTCCTTTTTTATAAAGCTTTTAGTTAGGGCTGGATCAGGTGACCCTGAACCATCCCTTAGTTATGCTGCTATAAGCCTAGGCTGCTGGGGGGCTCCCATAATGCACTGTTAATTTTTATTCACCTCTTTTTACTCTGTTTATACTTCACTGTGCATAATCATTAGTTATTAATCTCTGTCTCTCTCCTACAGCATGTCTTTTGTCCTGTCTCCCTCCCCTCACCCCCAACCGGTCGTGGCAGATGGGTGCCCCTCCCTGAGCCTGGTTCTGGTGTTTTCCTTCCCACTGTCACGAAGCACTTGTTCAGACGGGGTCATGTGATTCTTGGGATTTCTTTCTAATATTGCAGGGTCTTTACCTTAAAATATAAAGCGCCTTGAGGCAACTGCTGTTGTGAATTGGTGCTATATAAGTAAAACTGAATTAAATTGAGTTGAAAATTTGGAAGCAGTGTGTGAAAAACTAAATAATAATAATAATAATAATAATTTAGATTTATATAGCCCCTTTCAAGAAACCCAAGGATGCTGGACAAAGAAGAAGGAAAAAGAAAAACCTAGGAATTGAAAGCCTCCACTCCATGATTCAGTAGCTTGTAGATATGGTAATGTTTTGTTGTTGTTGTTTGGTAGGTATGATTTTATCTTAATTGCCTATATTGTAAACAGGAAATACCCCATTATCCTTTGTTTTGGGCAAATCACACAATGCAAATGACATTTGTCAGCACCCCTGATTCATATGACATAAACTTTGTCATATGTCCATTTAGCCAGGCAGACCAACACATTATGGATTAATTATGGACTAAGAGCTGAAACCACCCTGTAAATCAATCTGGTTTATGATCTCCTATTAGAAAAAACAAAGCTGGCACCACTCTTCACAGTCTCTAATGATGGATGATAAAGATGCTAGTGATCATGAGTCTTTGAAGAATATAGGCTTGTTACCATCATCCACGTTGTGCATTAAGAGATATAGGATATTGGAGAGATAATTTATGTAGACCACACCAGGTTTGTTTTAAAAAATATAATTTTAGTTATTAAAAAGTGGTATCCATGCACACATCTGACCCCTCAATTTGCTCCCCAATAACCCGAGTGCAACTAGACCTGCAAAATATAAAAATAAATGGAGTGTGCTGAGAAGATGGAAGGAGTGCTTGGAGCTGATGGAATGAAAAGAGTGAGAGAGAGAGAGAGGAGGACAAATGGAGGAAAGTCTCCGTAGACTATGATGTTTGCAACATCATAGTCAGAGACAGATATAATAGTGAAGATGCAACGAGAAGTAGATGAGTTTAAATCCCTGGGGTCAACCATCCAAAGCAACGAACAGTGCACAAGAGGTGACGAAGCAGTCCAAGCAGGGTGGAGTGAGTGGAAACAAGTGTTGGGGTGATTTGGGACAGATGTTTTAGCTAATTATAGGCCAATCTCCAACCTTCCTTATCTCAAAAATTCTTGAAAGCGTGATTGTAAAACAGCTAACTGATCGTCTCAGAGGAATGGTTTATTTTAAGAGTTTCAGTCAGGTTTCAGAATTGATCACAGTACAGAAACAGCATTAGTGAAGGTTACAAATGATCTTTGGGGTGGCTGCAGCTCAGGCGGTACAGCAGGTCATCTGCTAATTGGATGTTTGGTGATTTGACTCCTGGCTGCTCCAGTCTGCACGCCAAAGTATCCTTGGCCATGATACTGAACCCCAAGTTGCTTTTTGACTGCCTTCATTCATTTGTGCAGTATCACTAAAATTAGAAAAAAAATTTGTCAGAGTGATACTAAAAACTAATTCATGTATTTATTACTTCTAGGATGGATTATTGTAACTCTTTACTAACAGGTTGTCCTAAAATCTCCCTGAAAAGCCTTCAGCTGATCCAAAATGCTGCAGCTACAGTAATGAGATGGACTAGAAAGAGAGAACACATTTCTCCCATATTGGCTTTTCTTCATTGGCTTCCTGTTAAATCCTTAATTGGGATTCCTATAGTATTTAGAACTAGAATGGGAAGCAGAGCCTTAAGCTTTCAGGTCCTTCTTCTGTGGAACCAGCTTCCAATCTTGATTCGGGAGATAGACACCCTCTCTGCTTTTAAGATTAGGCTTAAAACGTTCCTTTTTGATCGTTAAGGCTGGATCAGGTGACCCTAATGCTGCAGTAGGCCTAGGCTGCTGTGGATTTCTTCTTCATTCACCTCTTTTCATTCTCTATGTGTTTATACAGCACTCTGTATTTAATCATTGGTTATTATTAATCTCTGCTATGTAGGAGCTATGTAGGAGGAAAAGTGGAAGACCACAGAGAAGATTCATGAAAGTAGTGAAGAAGGAAATACAGAGGGTTGGTGTGACAGAGGAGAGTACTAGGGACAGGGTGAGATGGAGGTTGATGATCCGCTGTGGTGACCCCTAAAGGAAGCAGCTGATAGAAGAAGGATGTGCTCAATGATTCCCTCGCCTGCAGTATGTTCAGGCTCTCATAAGGCTCTTTGTCTGCGCTTTTCTTTTTTATCCCTTTGTGCGCTACGTCACTCACTTGTAATATGTCAGCCCCTAGTCTAAATCTTTAATGCTCTCACATTTCACAATTTAAACCTCCTACTGAGTCATAATCTGTTGTTACCTCTGTTTTTCTGATGCCCACTTTGTCAACATTAGCCCTTCAGTTTTTTGTATAATGTCATTATTCAGGGAGGTGATGTTAGGTATTGGTATTGCTGGGCTTGCTGACACAGGTACTTTCAATCTATTTATAGACAGATCTATCTATTTTCTGTCTTCTGTGACAATTTTTTAAGATTTAGGTGAGCCATCCATCCATCCTGACCCTATTAACATACTTTTGCCTTGTTTGTGCCCAACAAGAATAAATTTCTACAGCTACTTTTGGGCTTTATAAATCACATATACAGTTTTTGGGGTATTTCTTGTCAACAAGACAGTCTGACAATCAGTGTTTCAGAGTAACACTTACCCCCTTACCATTTTACTATATATTTTAGAGATTTAAAGTTACATCCTGACAATGACATTTTGAAACAGATCTGCAGAAAACCCTGTAATTATCTATCTTTAAGGCATATTTTGGGAGTATATCTATTGGCAGAAATCAAATATTATATTCATAATTATGTTTTCATTAGTTATGATCATAAATAGTAATTCACCATCATAAAAATCAGATCTCACAACAGCTTGTGAGCTCCTACTGTAACTCCTTACATAATAAATATGCCTCCTCTAGCAGATTTAGTCTGGTCCTGCAGTTAATTTTGTCACCTCCTGTTTGTATATTGCATTTACAGTCAGGTGCATCAGATGTGCTGCACTGTATGTGTGTTACTGCCATCATGTCCGCAGTGGAAATGCAGGCAGGCAGGCTGAACAGCCGGCAGATGGCCAAACAAACAAGAGACAATTGGTGGTGGGGATTGGATTAACGCAAGGATCTAATTACATTTGAGAAACCAGAGAAAACACATAAGGAAAAATTCAAAGTGGCATCCAAATGATGCCTCAGTTCCATAGCAACCTTTGCACAAACAGGAAGTTTGGAGTTTAAAGCAAATGTTCTTTGATGGTTGTTACAGTAATTAGGACGTATAATGCTGAGGAAACAACAAAAGAAGAAATGACCTATTTTTACTAATTATCTGTCAATAACATGTTTTTAAAATCTTATTAACCAAAGGGTCTGAAGTGGCTCTCCAGGCCAAAAATATTGATTGTTTCTTAAAAAATTCAGTTAAACACAGACATGTGATAATTAAAACCCATTCATTAGCTAATCCATTCAATTATTGATTCTGTGCTGCTGCAGATATAAAGTCTGTCTTCAATAATGCATTTTTTTCTGTAATCTGGAAGAAAGTTTTCTCTTTTACTGCCTGGATCTTTCTCAAGATTACCTCTTTAGCCTCCAACACACTGATGTTCTTGGCTTAATTACTACAGTTTGTATATACAGCTAATTCTTTCTTCAGTCTTTTGTTTTTTGCATCTGAAAACAGTCTATCTAAAAGCTTGTATGTAATTAAATATTGAGTGCAAGCCAAGATCTTAGTATGTGTAGACTTTTTGTCACTTTTACTCTCTGTTGAGATTGTTATATTTTCACCCATATTAGGGGAACAGTTCACAAATTGTCTCTTTTATATTTCAGTTTGTATGTCAAAAGGTATATTTCTTTATGGACTGTGCATGTGAGTGGTATTGAGCTTGTCACCTCTCAGCTCTGAGCAAGAAGGCCTGTGAGCATAATTCCCTAGCTATCTTTTTAGGTATGCTGCAATAAAATGAAAGCCACTGAAAAGCAGCAAATTGTTTTCTTTCCAGTAAAGCTGAAAATTCTGCATTTCTGTGAAGGCTTGGAAGTGATGCCATGGTTTCCCTGGGTGATGGAGGCTGGGTGGTGGGTGCAAGACTGGGGAGGGTTGTGGGGCTCTGTGTTTGAGGAATGAGCCCTCTCTCTTCTCTCCCTTGAGCAACTGGAGTGGAATAATTACATAGCATGTGCAAAACTGAACCAGGACAAACAAAAAAAAAGATCATTGTGAAAGAACAGAGAGTGGGTGGTAAAGAGAGACATGAAGAAAGAAAGATGGCTGCCAGTTCATTTGGGTAACTGTGGAGACCTGCACAGCAGTCATCACATTATTTACAGCTGAGAATTTAATGCATCATTCAGTAATGAGCAGCCAGCCAATGGCCCGTGACCTGAAGCTCACTTGTTCACTCACTGAGCTGAACTCCAGGCAGAAAAAAGCTGGAGGAGTCCTGCCAGACAGAAACAAAGCCAGATCCCAATGCTATTTTTCACTTTATTCTTTTGCAGTCAAGTGTAGTTCATTACATGTGTGCCTGTATATATGTGGACATCAGTGTGTTTGTCACATGCTGCCCTAAATCCCATGATATCATACATTTAAAAAGAGAGAGAGAGAGAAAATCAGTTTTAACTGTCTCACTCACCCATCTAAGGTCTCTGAGCCTATATTCATTTCACCATTTAGGTAGAAGGTACACTGTTCGTGTGCAGCTTAACAAGCCTCATTTAGATGACTGAATGATGTTTTCAATTTCCCATTCAATTTATTTTTATGTATATAGCAGAAAATCACAACACTCATCCCAAGCTGCTTTATACCATACCATACCATACCATACCATACCATACCATACCATACCATACCATACCATAGCAATTGAACAACAGGGCTGACCACAGTGTTTCACAATAAAGCAAACATAATAGACAAAAACAGTACAGAGGGTAAAAATATACAGAAATATAAATGAGCTGTAGAAGTTAAAAAGAAAAAAGAAATACAAGAAAAAGTAATTTAAAATCACAGTCAAAGTCTCACATTGGGAGGAGTAAATGTGCGTTTTTAAACGAGATTTAAAAACAGCAAGTGAAGGAGCCTGTCTGACATGTAATGGCAAATCATTCCATAATTTTGGAGCCACAACTGAAAAAGCTCTATCACCTTTGAGTTTGCGTTGTATCTTTGGAACAAGTAAAAGCATCTGGTCTGCTGACCTGAGGGAACGAGATGGGATATATGGGCACAGCAGTTCAGATAAAATGGGGCATGACCATTAAGAGACTTAAAAACAAATAAAAGGATTTAAAATGAATTTGTAAATGGACTGGCAGCCAGTGCAGGAAAGCTAAAATTGGGGTGATGTGCTCTCGCTTGCATGCACCAGATAAAAATCGAGCAGCATCATTTTGCACCAGCTGTTGGCGAGCAATGGAGGCCTGGCTAATTCCTATAAGAAGTGCATTGCAGTAATCAAGATGAGACGTTATAAAAACATGTATTACCATTTCAAGATTACATTTGGAGAGAAGAGGCTTGATTTTTGACAGCTGCCTCAACTGGAAATAGCAGGATTTCACCACTGTGTTTACCTGAGTATACAAGTGTAAAGTTTATTATAGTGTAAAGACTACAATTTTAGAGAGAGAACTTCAACAGATTATCACCTAGGAGCAATGATGGTGGGAAAGAAGAATGCCTTTTCACAGGAAGAAACGTCCAGTTGAACCAGTCCCAGGGAGGAGCAGCCATCTGCCATGAATGGCTGGAGGGTGAGAGAAGATAGGCATACAATGAGCAACAAACTGTACAAAGTACATAGTGGCTCTTTTTTTTAAACACGCTTTATATGTCAGACAGCAGGAGACAGCTAGGTTAAAGTCCAAAACTATTTTAGTTTTTACATTTCCTAAAATTTAAAAACAGATTAACATGCAAAAAACAGATTTAATTTATCTATCATTATTTATTTTTTTCTTATTTTTGATGAAATTTACCTTGAAGATGTCAACCTGTCTGTTTCTTGAATTATTGTAATAATAACACAAAGAGAGGAATGCCCACTTTTGGCATATTCATAAATGACTAAACTTCTGAAAAAAACTCCACCAGGTGGGCTCCCGGGTGGCTCAGTGGTGAAGCAGGTGACCACATACAGTACATATGCCATGTTGCGGTGCAGGTTCAAGTCCTGGCCTGTCGCTAGCTTGCCTGCATGTCTTCCCCTGAATCTTTCACCATTTCCTGTCTCCCTTCAGTGCCACTGTGGCCAAAAAAAATTCCACTAGGTTTGCAAGAAACTGTCAGTTAATCACAATCCAAACAACATTATCACCACAGGATGTAGAAGTAAATTTTTGCTGGATTACAGTAGGAAGAAAAAAGTCCTTTTTAACAGGAAGGCACCTCCGGCAGAACCAGGCTCAGGGAGGATCATCTGCCGCGACTGGTTGAGGCTGAGGGGAGAGAGACAGGACAAAAGACATGCTGTGGAAGAGAGCCAGAGATTAATAATAACTAATGATTAAAGGCACAGTGAAGTATAAAGAGAGTAAAAAGAGGTGAATAAAAAGAAACAGTGCATTATGGGAACCCCCCAGCAGCCTAAGCCTATAGCAGCATAACTAAGCGATGGTTCAGGGTCACCTGATGCAGCCTTAACTATAAGCTTTAATCAAAAAGGAAAGTCACAATCACTAATGATTAAAAAAAAAAAAACACAAACACACACACCTCTGCCTGTGCAGGCTCTCAGTCATTCAGGTCATAGTAATCTCAAGAGCTTGAAAAAAGAGCTTGAGAAACTTAGGAGAATATTCTCCAAGCATGACATCCCAGTGTACTTCAAACCCAGCCACACCCTAAAAAAACTTGTTCCATGTACAAAACCCCCCAAACTGAGCAACATTTTGTATGCTGTGAAGTGAGGAGTGCTTGAAAAACCAAACAGCCACTTCACAAACACATATCACAACATGGCACCTCAACAGGATCAGACTCAGCTGTACATCTGCACCTAACGGACAAAGGACACTCTTTTGAGGATGCCAGTGTTCACATTTGGACCAAGAAGACAGATGGTTTGAAAGAGGAATAAAATAAGTAATTTATGTTCACTGTGAACGGCCATCATTTAACAGAGGTGGTGGCTTATGACACCAGTTGTCAGCCACCTACAATGCAGTCTTGAGATCCCTTCCGAGGCGTCTCAACCTCCAATCACACCTCACTTCAGGTGCCCTCAATGGGTCAGATGATAGGGTGGGCTAAGGTCTCACAGTGGTTTCACCCAAAATCCCTGGTGGTAATGACCCATGCTTGGCTCATGCAACGATGCACTTAATTAATAATGGATCACTAGGGTATAAATATCTGGGATTCTGTCATGGTCCTGGGCTGTGCTCAGCATTTTGTGTTTGCTGTTTAATGTACTGTTTCTTTTGTTATGCTCCTTGCTTAGGTTTAGGTTGTGCTGGTGTCTGGTTTTTGTGCCTCATGGTTACCCTCTGTCCTTGTGTCAAGTTCTTGTGTCTTAATCTTGGTCTTTGTTTCCATTTCCTGTCTTATTTTGATAGTGTCTTGTTTCTTGTGCAGTGTGTTCAGTTTTGCTTCCGCTGGTCTTGTTAGTGTGATTGTGTGCATCAGATGGATGGATGGTATGAAAAATCTGACAAAACAGGATAAAAACACATTTTATGAAGAATATCAAAATATCTGTGATCATAGGTCCAAAATGATGGTCTTATGTCATACAGTGAGAGATGTTCAAAATTGGCCATATCAGAAATTAAGAATGATCATAAAATGTGACTGCAGTTCCAACCTACCCCTACTAACAAACCAAAAGAAAGGTAGCTTGAAATGGCAACAATGATCGACTCCACAATGGCACTTCTTTAAAAAAAAAAAAATCAGATGGAACGGATGGAAGTAAACTTGCAAAACAAAGAACTTTGGGATTACAGTTTTTGGAAGCAGAAGCTTGTTTGTACAATTTGTTCTCCACCTTTTATGATGACAGCACCAAAGACAATGTACTGTAGGATGAAAACTGCTAGCTTAGGAACTCCAGCTATGTGTTCCAGCCTATGATTCAGTAGATGTTATCATTTTCTACCTACATCAAAATTTCATGTCTTACCAAAGTTTGTTGCATTTGTAGCATGCAATGACTTTTTAAGATTTCTGAAATTTCACATTCTGTACCAGCTTTAATGTGGACATTAACATGGGTGCAACTGATACTTTTCACATGCAGAGAAAAATTCATGTATAACTGGTAGGAAGAGGGGTCACAGCACAGTCCGAGAACAACCACCCCACTCCCACTAATTGTTTATTTTGTCCAAATCTATTGTCCATGCCTCATCCCCTCTCATCAGCAACAGCAACCAACCACCTACAAACAAACCAGTGCACTGAAAGCAAAAGCTAACAATGACTCCTGGTGGTGACCAACTGACAACACACCAACTTCATTTTCTGTTTTTCTTCCAATGTCCTTTAGATTTAATTTATTATATAATTTTAGATTTTATAGTTATCTTGAACAAAACAGAAATCAACCCATTCTTTGTAGAAATTTCCCCAAGATGATTTTTATGAAAGCAAGCTCAAGCAGAAAATAAAACATAGGAAAAATCATTGGGTCAGTGAATGTTAAGTAATGATAAAATTGCATATTTTAACAATTAAACATTAAATCTCAGACAGAATAAAAAGTTGCAATGAAGTGAATGGATTTGAAGAAATCCTGAAGCAACTGTAACCTATGATACACAATGGAATAAGTGTCCATTTTATAGTATGCAAGAAATGAACATCTTTGCCTGTTATATGAATAATACAACAGGTAACTGAATTAGATGAATAGAAAAAAACATATTTACCAAACATATGTTTATTATTAAAGAGAAAAAAAACATCAATGATTGTGGTGATGGTATTTACAAAGTACCTCTATACCTGAATGATACAGACTAGGTATGGACCTTCAGGATAGCATAGTTCTATTCAAATGTTTATAAACCCCCCGGTGACCTCCGGAGTTTACGTTGGAATATGTTTATGGTACCAGTGGTGATTTGAATTCAAATGAATGTTAATTATTGAGCTTTGTATTGAGGTGGAACACTAGGATCAAGCTGTGAATCAGACAATTAGTGAGTCACAAACATAAACATCAAACATAGACTGCAGTGCTGTGAAAAAGTATTTACCCTATTACTGATTTCCTTTGCTGTTGTCTTCTACTTTTGAATTTTTACATGGAGCTAGCATTTTCACAAAAGTGTACCTTTGCAATGCCTACTACCTTGTCCGTATAAAGGAGGGGGACAAATAGAGAGGACTTTCAACACTCACCTGGGACCGTTTGGAAAAAATAACTGATATCAACCCACTTCCTATAACCATCAACAAGCTTCTTACACCTCTCAAATGGAATTTTGGACCGCTCTTCTTTTGCAAACTTATCCAGGCCTCTCATATTTGAAGGGTGCCTTTTCCCAACAGCAGTTTTAAGCTCTCTCCACAGGTGTTCAATGGGATTTAGATCCGGACTCATTGCTGGCAACTTCAGAACTCTCCAGCACTTTGTTTTCATCCATTTCTTTCGTTTCCTTTCATTAAAATTTTAATGGATAGTTTGCGCTGACACTGATGCACTCTGAGACTGCAGGACAGCTTGAATTTCTTTAGAACTTGATTGGGGCTGCTTATCCACCATCCAGACTATCCTGTGTTGCAACCTTTCATCAATTTTTCTCTTCCGTCCACATCCAGGCAGGTTAGCTACAATGCAGTGGGCTGTAAATTTCTTGATTATGTTGCGCACTGTGGACAAAGGAACATCAGGATCTCTGGAGATGGACTTGTAACCTTGAGATTGATATTTGTCCATAATTTTGGTTCTCAAGTCCTCAGACAGTTCTCTTCTCCTCTTTCTGTTCTCCATGTTTAGTGTGGCACACACAGACACACAATGCGAAGATTGAATCAACTTTTCTCCTTTTTATCTGGTTTCAGGTGTGATTTTTATATTGCCTGCACCTGTTACTGCCACAGGTGAGTTTAAACAAGCATCACATGCTTGAAACAAAGTTTTTTACCCACAATTTTGAAAAGGTGCAAACAATTCTGTCCGGCCCATTTTTGGAGCTTAGCATGAAATTATATGGATTTTGGCACTTTTCCCCCTCTTTTTTGTGTTTTTTCAATATACACAAAGGAAATTAACATGTGCATAACAAAACATGCGTGATTGCAATAATTTTCTGGGAGAAATACTTCATTTTCTGGAAAATTTTCAGGGGTGCCAACATTTTCAGCCATGAGTGTATGTGCTTTGGGATTTCCTAAACCATTTAGTCTCTGTCTACCTGGATGTCATACTCATCTTTTCAAGACCCTGTCAGACCACCAACATCACATACAATTCAACTTTACCAGAGAGTGCTTGAAAACAAGCTGTTTAGTAAAAGTAAGAACTGAGTTTCATGTGGAAACTGCGTCATTCTTGGCCTTTATTATTGAGAGGGGGCAGGTGAAGGCAGACCCAGCTAAAGTTCAGGTAGTGGTGGCTTGCCCTGTACCTTTAATTTGCAAAGCAGCTGAAGCGATTTCTGGGCTTTGCTAATTTCTCTTGGTGCTTTATTAGGGATTTCAGCAAAACTCCCTTTCTGCTCACCAGTCTCACATCTCAGTCTTATTTCAGTGGAATCCAGAAGTTTGCTTCAGCACCGGTTCTCATCGAACAAGACCCATCCAAGCAGTTCATTGTTGAAGTCAATGCTTTAGATGCTGGGGTACAGACTGTTCTCTCACAACAACACAATGACAAAATGCATCCCAGTGCCTTTTTCTCCCACTGTCTTTCCCCAGCTGAGCAGAACTATGATGCTGGTGATTGGGAGCTGCTAGCTATCAAACTAGCCTTAGAGTGGAGATGTTGCATTTTGTTCTCCCCAAGCTCCCATCCACTTAAAAGCAGCTCAGCCTCTCCGATTTTTTTGTCTTCACAGAATCCAAACTGACATTGTATCAGGCCAAGGTCCGCCACTCACCTGATTTTGTTCTGCACCACCCAGGTTAGTCTCTCGTCTGGTTGGCAAACCAAAAAGCCAATCAGGAGTTGGAGGCTGCTCTGTAGTGTGTGGTCAGCTCCAATCAAACCACATGGAGCTCACAGTTGCCCTGGGTTGAATACACCCATGACTCCATGGCTTCCACAGTCCATCCTAAGCCTCTCTTGGTTATCAGCATCTACTTTTCCCTGCCCAGGAGGGAGAATTAATGCCCTCATCTATGCAGTACCATCTTTGCTGCTGTCGCTGCCTCTAGAGATCCACATCAGCAGCATTACTGAGGACCCTGGAACAGAATAAATGCTTGGCCGATCATCATTGGATTCCTGCTCCTAACTACACCCCAGGTCAGAAAGTTTGGTTGTCTTCCAGAAATATCCCCTTAAATCCTGAATCTAAAAAAACTGTCTCCTAACTTTATTAGGCCATCGGAAATCAAAGCGCTCACTAACCCTGTCACTCTTTGTCTGAAGTTTCCAAGGAACATGAGCCTCTACAAAACATTCCACATGTCCCAGTTGAAACCAGTTGACGTCAGTCCTTTGGAAGCCCTGTTTTGGATAACCTTCCTGTCCCCTCTTGTAGCCCCTCCTGGAGGACAACGCCAAACAATTTAGTGCCAATGTTTATTAATCTATTTAGCACTCAGTTCAATAACGACTGAAGCCAAAAAAAAAAAAAAACAGCCAATAAAGTGACAGAAAAAGTATAGAAAAACTAAAGCCAGAAAACACAACTCAATATTAAAAGTTAAATTATTAACATGCACAGCATTAGTCATGATTTTAGATTTTTAATAGTCACTCCACATCACAGTAGTTATTTTATGATTTAATATCTGTAAAATACTCAAATTTTGACTTAAAAATATTAATTAGACACTACCTACTGACAAACATCAGAATTTTTGGTTTTCATATCCTTCATGAAATTAATTCACATGGTTAGTTCAGACTATTGGAAACTCTAATTGGAAACTTTAATTCCACCTTTACCTTCAAATGTGTAAAACCTATAAAACCTTTTAACTTCATTAGATCAGCCACAATCAAACTGTTACTGTAGAGTGGTGGGGCTACTTTCAACTACTCCCTTACATGGGGTTGCCACACTGGATGCCCCTCCTTAAACAACTCTCAAGGTGATTTGTCTCCTCCTGGGATTGCACTAGGTAGCTTTTGCTTGTTGGGCAAATGCGTAAAGCCACTAAACTGTTGCTCCAGAGTATGACTGCAAAATCTGGTTAATATGGAAGATTAAGGCTTAAAGAGATCTATAGATAAATGCTGGTGTATTTACAATTGATTCTACTAATTGTCGGTTACTTTATGTTCCCAAAGATTTGAGTGTAAAGAGACAATGGCATCATTATTAAAGGGAACACATCCTGTCCTTGATATTTTTGTCAGACAAATTTGTCCAGCAGCTGCAGGTGGAAAGAAGAAAGACGTGCCAAGACCTCCTCCAGAGTGGAAGGCGGAGCCAAAATACACAGCCTGAGAGAGGGGAAAGAAACACACCAAACACAACATTAACACACTTCCTCGAAAAAATACAATCCCATGGAAGATTAGTACTTTACACTCTGCATTTGCACTAACCAAGCAATTAAAGGGCTTTTTCCATTTTCCACATTCATTTAATGCTTTTTTTTCTACGCCATGTATCCAAAAAACTTTCTAGTAATACTTAGAAGACGCTCATTTAGCCTAGAAAAAGAGTTTGTTGCTCTATAAAAAAGCCCTCCGTAAAGCTAGGACATCTTACTATTCATCATTAATTGAAGAAAATAAGAACAAGCCCAGGTTTGTTTTCAGCACTGTAGCCAGGCTGACAAAGAGTCAGAGCTCTGTAGAGCCGAGTATTCCTCTCACTTTAACTCGTACTGACTTCAGTTTCATTAATTTTTCACCTGAGTGGCTTCAAGCTACACTCCACAGTGAAACAATCAAGAGTCAAATTAGAAGTAACCATGACTGCTCTTGCATTATTGGTGTTGGATATTTTTATCCCTCTGATACTGGTATTTGACTGTCATTATTATTTTACTGTCATTATTCTATATCATTTATTATTACCTATATTAATCACACACACTGGATTAATGGTCACATTTTATATTGTTTGTCACCTATATACACTGGAACACTGCATGCTTTAGATGAGTGGAAAAGGCTGATGCTCATTTTTTACCCCTTAGTAAAACCACACTCATTCATATTTAGATTTTCACTTTTATCCAGTGTGCACTTATGACACTATGTCACCAATTTAATAAGGTCAAGTTGCTGGGAACTGTGTGTCCCGAATCTGGGGTTTGATGTCCCACCTGAGTTAATTTAATAATGCAGGGGAGTAACTTTGTATACTAAGATAAGACTGCTCTAAAAGTGTTTTTAGTAATGAGGAGTTATGGACAGCTGTGCGGGGGAGTATTTCTGTGGGAGGTATTTTCACGTGGGAAAGTTGTTCATTTTGACAGCCCCAGAGAACTGTGTCATGGAGCCTGTGCAAAGGAATTGAACTAGTGTGGTTCATAGTGGATTGGAAACACCACTCTGTGCCTACTAGCCTATGATAAAAGAAGGCGGTGGAGTGATCTTCAGGGATTAAAAATGTAAAGTTGGGAGCGAGCACTACTTGGTTACTCTCTATCTCCTTTGCTACGGCTCTAAGGCATTCACTCCTGGGAGGGCAATTTGCTTTTTTATACTCTGTTTAACTCTGGGCTTCTCACTTCTTTCACCCTTTTTACTCACTTTTTTACTCACTCTTTCTTCACTCTTTTTTACTTCACTTCTCACTTCTTACTTTTCAACGTCACTCACTGTCCTGTCATCTCCTTCTACTTTTTATATTTCTGCATCTTTCTCGGTCTGTGTGTGTGTGTGTGTGTGTGTGTGTGGGTGTGTGTGTGTGTGTGTGTGTGTGTGTGTCTTAGTCTTAACTATGTTACTGTCTGTGTTTTGTGTAACTAAGATGTCTAATAAACAGCCTGCACCAGAACCTGTTCATACCTGTGGTTTTTTGGAAACTTTGGATTTAATTGGGTTTGAATTTTCAGCCAAAAGAAACATGGAGACCCTTAAAAATGTTACCAACATTGGAAAATCATGCATTTAAGGACTCTAATTGGTCATCAAAGATCTGACTGGAAATACAAAATAAAATCTAAAATAATCAGTTTCTTACCTGATGTGATAGTTTTTATCTTCCTGTCCATTCTCATAACCTGCACCCAAACAAACACCCTCTTCTTCCAGCAATCTCTGACAGTAAAGCACATCTGCCCTCACTTCCAACCTCTGAAATTAAAACATATTTTACCAATTTATGATTTTATTATTTTGTTTGAAATAAATTACACAATGTGCAGCAGTAAAGATTTTCAAGTTGATTATTTCATTCATCAAGTGACTTCACTGTTCCCATAACTATCTTAAATCTGACTTGGAAAGAAAAATAAGCATTTTATGTTTTTCTTATAACTGTTATTAACCACAAATGCTTGTTTTACCTCTGATAACAAATGCCAAAACTTGCCAATATGGAGGTTTGAAACCTCCAAAATAACTTTTTCTTTTTTTTCTTATAAATTGCATTATAAGCCAAAAGGCTGGGAAACCTAATTTAATCTTATATGATGTAGGGGATTTTATAAGCTAATATAAACTTCAATGTGTTTTTATTTTGAAATTTTAATTTTAAAAGTAAAGCTGTCAAACATAATGGAGGATACAGTACAATATTTACTTCTCAAATTTAGTAGATGTGTAAAGTAGCAGAAAATAATATGTTTCATGAAATTGTATAAAAAGCAGTCACACAATCAGAGTAATATTATATTGTTAGCACAGAAATCTCACCTTGGCTTCCTCTAGTATGTGAGGTGGCAAGTGCACTCGTGGATAAAGGAAGACTCCTGCCATTGCTGGCTGGCAGCGCATCCCTTCTACTCTATTCAGAAACTCACACGCCCGCTTAGCATTCTGTGAAAGCGTTTCCTCAATATGATGGATCTCCTTTTAAAATAAAATGATGTTATTAGTGGTAAAAATGTGACCTGGAGCACACTTTAAAATCACCCAACAGTATCTTAAAGGAGAATTACACTTTATTTCAACATATTACATTTCAGCCATGTGGCTCATGCTAACACTGCATCTTGGTTGTAACAAGAATTAAGAGTGACATAACAGAATGTATCAGATATTGTATAAGTTTGTTTTTATGAAACTTAGTGTATTGCTGTCAGTTTTGGCCAGGACTCCCTTGTAAAAAAAAGAATTTGAATCTCAAAGGCTAAAAAATAAAATAAAGTAAAAACCCAGGGAGAAGAAGAATCTCCCTGCAGCTTTGATATCTGAAGTGTTATGGGCATGTTTATGTGCCTAAATGCACTGAGCTGCAGCCACGTGACTGACTGATTTTCATGCTCAGGTCTCAGCTCTACACTTTTCCACCTGAGAACCATGGCCTCAGACTTGGAGATGCTAATTCTCATACCCTCTACTTCACACTTGGCTGTGAACCACTCCAGTGTGAGCTGGAGGCCACCACCCAATGAAGCCAACAGGAATGCATCATCCACAAAAAGCAGAGATGAGATTCTGAGGACAGCAAGGCAAAAGCTGAGGCCACTTAGCTATGTCCAGAGATTCTGTTCATATTTTTATTGACATGTCAGCCCTGGCGGAGTCCAACACCCACCAGAAACAAGTGTGACTTATCGCCAGCAATAGAATAGTATTCAATGCCTTTATTTGTCTTCATGCAAAATGTACAATGAGATTGGAAGGCCACTCCTGTTTGAGTGCCACACTTTAGAAAGTCCACAAACAAATATATAAATTAAAATAGAATGTATGAAAAATAAAATAAAGTGATAAATATATACATATACAGGGACTGAGGCCACAAAACACATGTAGACTGGATGGGCAAACTTACACACACACTCAAATATTCTCAACAGGATAAAGAGCTGTGTTCCTTCCGAATCTGAGGTTTGATTAACCTTCCTGGGGGAGGCTGAGCAGTGTGATGCCCCTATAGTTGGAGCACACCTTCTGGTGTTCCTTCTTGAAGACCACCCCAGTCTGCAAATCCTTCTTATTTAATTTTTTTCCAAAGTGTCATTGTTTTGTCTCAATGGTCTCATCAAACTTTAAAAATCTTTTTGATGAAATGTAGACATTGCCATTGGTCCATTCACTCACCTGTGTGTATGTATTATAGGAAATATCTTCAGGTCTAGGTGGATTGATCCTAACCTCCACTGCCAGCTGTGGTAAAACTGGGCTGGAAGGGCTGGGATGGATGGTCAAAAACTTTTTCACTGCTGGGTCCATGTTAATCACCTCCATATACCCTCCTCTCAGACCACACCTAAACAAAGAGAACACCGAGTTTTAACAGATTACCAGAAGTATTCAGTTCAGTCAGGACTACTATAGGCTTTTAAAAGCACACTGGTATTTCTATCTGCAGTCCATCTGTACATACAAGATGGTACACACCAAGATGCCAACCATAGTTATGTTGATGCCTCTGAGAGAGCCAATTTTAGCATTATTGTTTTTGAAACAAAAAGTATTTAGAGGAGAGTGTAAATTTATCAGCTAACAGTAGCAAGCTTGGTTAGAAGGTTGCATAGATAAACTGTACAAATATAGTGGTATGCAAAAGTTTGGGCACCACTGATCAAGGATGGTGAGAACAGTCATAGTCAACCCACAGAGCAGCTCCAAAGACCTACAACATCATCTTGCTGCAGATGGTGTCACTGTGCATCGTTCATCTATTCAGCGCACTTTGCACAAGGAGAGGCTGTATGGGAGAGTAATGCAGAAGAAGCCTTTTCTGCCCACACGCCACAAACAGAGTCATTTGAGGTCTGTTAAAGCACATTTGGAAAGGCCAGCTTCATTTTGGAATAAGGTGCTGTGGACTGATGAGACTAAAATGGAGTTATTTGGACATAACAAGGGTGGTATGCATGGTGTAAAAATAACACAGCATTCCAAGACAAACACTTGCTACCCACAGTAAAATTTGGTGGCGGATCCATCATGCTGTGAGGCTGCAAGGCCGCAGATCACTTGTCTCTTGATGAGTGTTCTGGAACCTAATTTCCCTGACGGGACCTTCCCCAAAGGATCAATAAAGTTTAATCCTAATTCAGGTACTGGGAATCTCGTTAAAGCTGAGGGTTGCATGGATTCCAGTCAAGATCAGCAGATTCTTGAGAACAATGTTCAAGAATCAGTGACAACATTGAAGTTGCGCCGGGGCTAGATACTTCAACAAGACAATGACCCTAAACACTGCTCAAAATCCTACTAATCTACATTCATGCAGAGGAACAAGTACAATGTTCTGGAATGGCCATCTCAGTCCCCAGATCTGAATATTACTGAAAATCTGTGGTGTGATTTAAAGCGGGCTGCCCATGCTTGGAAACCATCAAACCTGACTGAACTGGAGATGTTTGTAAAGAAGAACGGTCCAAAATACCTTCAGCCAGAATCCAGACTCTCATTGGAAGTTATAGGAAGCGTTTAGAGGCTGTTATTGCTGCAAAAGGATGATCTACTAAATAGTGATGTAATTTTTCTGTTGGGTTTCCCAAACTTATATACCTGCCTAATTTTGTTTAAAGAATTATTGCACACTTTCTGTAAATCCTAAAAACTTCATTTCACTTCTCAAACATCACTGTGTTCGACTGCTATATGATATATTTAACTGAAACTGTTGATCCGAACAACCAATGATTTATAAAGGAAAATCATGAAAATTATCAGGGGTGCCCAAACTTTTGCATGCCACTGTACATAGATACCTCCAAACTAGTGGTAAGTAACAGGGAGTGGCAATGCCCCCCTTGATATAAATTACATCTATGTTTAACACTACTGGCATATTTCAAATCAGTGACTAACGTGTTGAGGGCACACATTGGACATAAAGACTTTTTGTGCTATTTCCATGACACTCACTCTCCCATGTAGGCTGTGGATATTGAATGGAAAGACACCAGCTCCACTGTGTCAGCATACGTTTTACCCATCTCAGACAGCACTTTCTTGTAGGAAATAAACTCTTTGTCCTGGCCATACACACTGTCTTGGTACACCTGCAAAGTGCAAGTGGACATGAAAACAAAATGGGAACTTGTTTGAGAACCTGAAGGGAATAAAAGCTTCATGGTTTTGTTTGCAATCACCTCTTCAGCCAGCAAGATGAGGCAGTTGGTAGCAGCAAACTGAATCACCTCCTCTATAGTTTTTCTGTCTTGCACATGACCTAGCAGGAAAAAGCACAAATAACTGAAGGAGCTTCTGTTTAAAGTAACTGATAATCTTGGAAAGTCAATCAACTGATGACAAGAAAAAAGAATTACTCAAAGTGGCTAGCCAAGAATACAAATCAACAAATACACAATGCAATCAGCTTTAAAGAGACTGAAAGGGATGGAAAGTAATAACAAGGAGACAGTAATGACTACAACAGCTGCAAAAAACAAATAGAGAAAAAAAAAAAGAACTACAAAGAGATGTGTGTTCCAAGTAACTAAAAAAGGTGTGCAAATGAACACAAATTGTGCCTAACCGTCATTTGCCATTTGTACAGTTTATAGTTTGGTTGTTTGTTTTTGTTTTAACTCTTAGGCTTTGAGACAATGAGCCTCTAAAAGGGGGGATTATTGAAGAGCCATTTAATTTACCCATATATGTCAGAAAATAAATCAAATGTTGTGCAGGATGTATCAACCATGGGTTGCTCACCTGTAGGATTTCCTGGGTTGCTGATATACATGGCTATGGGCTCACAGTGGACTCTTGCTGCCTCTAAAGCTCTGTGCAGATCACCCAGGTCTACAGCCCAGGCTTGTTCTTCTAAAAGCCGGTATGGAACCAGTGTGAGCCCAGTCATGTCCAGCAGCATGGGCAGCGTATGTGGGCAAGGCATGGGGGTCAACACACCTCTCTGAGTTTTGCCCTCTACGCTGGCAAACAGGTGCAAAACCAGCTACAGTATAGCAAAAAACAAAACAAAAAAACAAGCTTTTATTCTACATTAGATGGAGCTTTTTGTTTGTTTATTTGTTTGTGTTTAACACCTTTTCTTTTTCACTAATATCTGCAAGTGTTAATCATTTTGGCATTGGCAGCTAAAATAGGTGTCAGTCACCAAAACAACTTAAAGTGCAATGTCTAAGATGGACAGCAAACCGGAAAAAATTAAAATAAAGACCATGCAACTTAGTGATTTCACAATGTGGTGGTGCAGTGGTTAGCACTGTTGCTTCTCAGCTGAAAGGCCCTGGGTTCAAATCCAGTCTGTGACCTTTATGTGTAGAGTTTCCATGTTCTCTCCAGATACTCTGGCTTCCTCCCACCATTGAAATGCATGCATGGGTAAATTAGGTAAACTGCTAATCCAAAATTTTCAAAACAGTCAATTTTGGATTTAGTTGCCATGGACACCTACCACCTGAGAGCTAAAATAGGCTGTAGCCCCCCTGTGACCCTCAAATGGATAAGTGGCAGTAAATGAATGGATAAGTGGAAAGACGTAGGATTTAACCTTTTTAATTTACACATTTCAGTATTCCTTATTTTACTAAATTATCTTTCAGAATCTCATCACTTAAGGTCTAATGTTGTGTCCCACAGATGCTGGAGAATTCTGATTTTTTTTTTTTTCTTTTTATGAGTGTCTCCGGGGAAACAATGTTCAGAACCTCTGTTATTTCAAGTTTTCAAGAATCTCACTTTTTTTTTTTTTTACTTTAGCCATCGTCATTCTGGTGGACACACTTTGAAAGCATTGCCTTTTCTGGCCTCCTCTTTGGAAAATTGTTTCAGTTCTTCAGTTGGACTTTCTCCAGTTTACCTGCACTTCTCTCTTGCAGCATCCTCACCACTTTCTCCACTTCACCGTGTTACCTTAGAGTGAAATTTGGGTGTGGTAGTATGCAGATCATTGGACAAACCTGCTGGTTCAAAATGGTTTTGATTTACTAACAAATGGTTACTTGCTTAGATCCTCCCATGCTATGTAGCATATTGGGCGGCAAATGAACGCCACTGGTTTTGATCTTATCTTCGCCAGGGCTTCTACTTCTTCCCATGACATATTTGATGCCTTTAGATCTTGGTTGAGTGTCCTTCACCAGGTGTTACGGGGGCATCCACGTTATCTTCTGGCGCCTGGAGACTGCCAGCGCATTGCCATCTTGGGGATCCGCGCCTTGTCCATACAGAGCATGTGGCCAGCTAGTCGAAGTCTTCGGCATGCAACGATGTGGTGAAGTTTGACCGCGCCACTCCTTCCTAGGACTTCCTCGTTGGTAATGTGGTCGATGTAGCGGATCTTTAGGATTCGGCGAAGGCAACGCTGCTGGAAGATGTCTAGCTTGGTGTTGATGTTAACAGACGTCTTCCAGGTCTCATTGGCGTAGCTGGTGGTTGGGATCACAACTGAGTTGATCAGGTGGAATTTAATCTTATGGGAGATGGTAAGGGAGGACCAGATTTTGTTCATCCTCCTCAATACTGCTGCCACCTTCCCAATACGGCATTTGACATTCACCTTCACGGTGCCATCTTGGGAGATCACACTGCCAAGGTAGGTGAACTTCTCTACTTCTTTCAACTTCTGAGTCCCAACAAAAATTCCCCGCCTTTGATCTGTGGAGCTGACGTGCATGATCTTTGATTTCTCTGCGCTGATTCTAAGGCCAATTTTCCCGGTTTCCCCTTGCAGGTCGGTTGTCCCTTGTTGTAGTTTTATCTCATTTTCCTTGAGCAGGGCAATATCATCGGCGAAGTCCAAGTTGCCAAGAGGGTCATGGTCAGACCAGTAGATACCGGCCTCAGTACGGGCGCCAGTGCGCCGCATAACATAATCGAGGGCAACAAGGAAAAGCAGCGGAGAAAGGATGCAACCCTGCCTGACACCGGTGGTGAGCTCAAAGAAGTCGGTGTGGCCATTTCTGGTCTTGACGCAACAGCTCAATTGAAGGTATAGTAAGTAAGTAAAAATTTATTTGTATAGCACATTTCAGTGGCAAGGCAATTCAAAGTGCATTACATCATAAGAACATCAAACAAATGTGCATTAAAAATCATTAAAAGCATTAAAACATCAATCAAGTACACAGAAAATCATCAAAACATCAGAATCATCACACAAAAATCATAAAATCCATCAAGCAGATACACATGATAATCATAGGGAGATGGTCAGTGTGTAATAAGATATTTTGTTTAGAGCAGCTTTCACCCAGATTTGTTTGCAGACTACTAATCAGAGGCAACTCTAAACAGGTGGGTTTTCAGCCTTGATTTAAAGGAATTTAGTGTTTTGGCTTTTTTGCAGTTTTCTGGGAGTTTGTTCCAGATTAAAGGTGCATAAAATATGAAAGCTGCTTCTCCATGTTTGGTTCTGGTTCTGGGAATACAAAGTAAACTGAAACCAGAAGACCTGAGTGTTCTGGAAGGTTGATATGGTGATAATAAGTCTTTCCATTCAGCGATTTATAAACTAATAGAAGTATTTTAAAGTATATTCTCTGAGCTAAAGGTAGCCAGTGTAAGGACTTTAAAATTGGGGTGATGTGCTCTATTTTTCTGGTCTTGGTGAGAACACGAGCAGCAGCATTTTGGATTAGCTGCAGCTGTCTTGATTTTTTTTGGTAGACCTGTGAAGATACTGTTGCAATAATCAATGCGACTAAAGATAAATGCATGGATGAGTTTCTCTAAATCTTGTTGAGACATTAGTCCTTCTTCTTTCTTCATTCTCTACAGGTGGTAAAAAGACGACTTTGTAACTGATTTTATATGTCTCTGAAGGTTCAGGTCTGAGTCCATCACTACACCCAGATTTCGCTCCTGTTCACAGGTTTCTAATTGCAGTAGCTGAAGCTACGCGCTGACTCTTGATCGTTTCTCTTTAGGTGCAAAGATAATAACTTTAAAAAATACGGGGTTTTTTTGTTCAGCTGGACCTTAGGATACTCCACAAGTGGCTCCTGTCCGCTCTGAAAAGAAGTTGCCTATTGACACAAAGACGTTCCTGTTCTTTAGGTAGGATTTGAACCAGTTAAGTACTGAGTCTGAGAGTCCGACCCAGTTCTCCAGCCACTTTAATAATATATCATGGTCAACAGTGTCAAATGCTGCGCTAAGGTCCAGTAGAACCAGCACTGTGGTCTTTCCACAATAGGTCCCTGAAGATGTTGATGAAGATGGCTGGGACACCATACAAGCACAAGATCTGCCAAAGGGAATCACGGTGGATGCTTGTTGAAGGCCTTCTTGAAGTCGACAAAGTTGATGTTGAGTTGTTGTCGGTACTCGACGCAGTGTTCTATGATAATTCTAAAAGCGAAAATCTGCTCTGTGCATAATCGGCTGCTTCGGAACCCGGCGTGTTCTTCTCGCAGTTGTTGGTTGAGGGCATGCCGTTGGAGAAGGATGACACAGGATGCCTTACCGGGCACAGAGAGGAGGGTGATGCCTCTCCAATTGGTGCATTCGGAGGTATTGCCTTTCTTTGGTAGTTTGACTATTGCATCCTTTCGCCAGTCCTTGGCACTTGGCCACTTCACCAGCACTTGTTGAACAGAGTTGTCAGCTCTTTCACCATTGCTCGGCCACCGCGTTTCAATAGCTCCACTGGTATTTCGTCCACTGGTATTCCGGGTGCTTTGTTGCTCTTTAGGCTCTTGATTGCGCTCTTCACTTCCTTGATGGTGATTTTGACAGTGTTTACCCCGGGGTCTTCTTGAACGTCTTCCACCTTGAAGTTGCAAGTTGTGGTGGGCTCTGGCTGATTTTCTCCTGGAAGTGTTCAGCCCATCGTTTGTTCTGGTCTTTTTGGGTTGTCAGGAGTGCCCCGTTCTTATCCTTGATTGGGACATTTGCATTAATCCTCGATCCGGTGAGCTCATTGACAGTGTGGTACATGGTCTTGGAATCATTCTGGTCAGCTGCTTCCTGAGCTTCAGTTCCTTTTCGTTCCAGCCACTCGTTCTTGTCCTTTTGACAGCTTTTCTTCACAAGCCAATCCAATTCGGCATACCTTCGGCTCTCTTCCTCTCTGGTTTGCTCAGTTTTGGCCTGAGTTTTCACATTTCATAAATACCACTGTAGTTCTGGAGCATATCCCAGCTGTCACAGGGCGAAAGGCAGGGTATCACTGATGAAAATTATCTTTACAATAATCAGTAAGTTAGACAGGAGCCCTGTTTTAAATGTGTTTACATCCTGCAAAATTAAGTTCATTTCTTTATTATTTATTCTGTCTGTCTTTTTGACATACTGACAACCAGGGGCGTGGTGGCCACCGGGAGTCTCAGGAGGTTTCCCGAACAGCCAGTCATTTCCAGGCCAAACCGACTGGTGATCAGAAGTTTTTTTTTTTTTGTTTTTTTTGTTACCTAATTAAGCGCAAGCGCCTTGCGCTGCAGTTCTCGCGACCTCTCCAAACCAAGCTCCCGGGCTGAATTTCAACCCCAGCCGGCCCCTGCTGACAACCACCACTGAATCACTTTGATACTCCGCAAATCATATTTTCATGAGCAATGGAGCTCAGGATCAGGATTTGTAGGGTCCACAATATTAATTTTTTTTTGCTAAGAAACAGCATAACAGCACACAACATAACTGGTTACAGCTATTAGAACACTTGCCCAAGAACTGGCCAGTTTTCAAAATTTCTTAAGTAACTGTGCAAAGCAGAAAGGTATAACTTTTTTTTAAAGGCTTCATTAAAATCTTCAAAATGGGTCTTTAAAATAAATTCTAAAACTAAAAGTGCAAACAGAATCTATTATCATACAGATAAACTCATCTGTGAGCCACAACTGAAGATAATGTCTTCTGGATGAGAAGGCACGCCACCATCTCGCCTTGTGATAAATTCAGAAATGCTTTTCTGGATTTCTGGTATACCGCAGGAGGATGTAGAGTATGAACCTGCCACAGACAAAGTGAATAGATTGGCCAGCAGAAAGTGTTGGCCAAGTGTTATATAAAACACTTTGTGCAGTGTTTTAAAATCTTTGCAGATTTAATTATTTTTTTCTCACCCACACTCCCTCCGCCACAGATGTCCAGAAGCTGCTGCGCCCTCTGCCTGACATCTAAAGGAAGGCTTTTTTCTTTGAGGAGCTCAGGGTACACACACACTGCCAGGACCTATGGAAGCAAACAGGAAGTGATGGGCTTAGGTTGACTGATAAATGCAGGTAAAATTCACAGATGAAATATAAAACACCAACCTGACGAATAAATGAGATGGGTGACATTCCTGCCTTGTGCGGATCACCTGAGCTGACATCAATCACCCTCTTGAAGGGCTTTTTTAAACCCTGAAACAATAAATGTCTTAGAAAGGCTGGCAGTTACTGAAATTATATAGAGGTAGGGACTGAATTCAATATCAACTTTATATGAAACAACTGTAACTGATAGCTGCCATTAAAAGTTTACATACAATCATCATTGCATGAATGTCGACAGGCAATGTTGGCTTTTCAGTGATTTTAATGAAGCATTCTTTTTCTGAGGCTGTATCATTGTATCTTTAAGGGGAAACAATCAACCTAATGTGTGGCATTAATATTTATTTGGTTTTCAGGCATTTCATTATTAGTAACTACCAAGTCATATATATCAAAGCTTGAGTGCTGGAATCATTGTATAAACTTTTATTTTGGTTTATATAAGTTATCATATCTTCTGCCGTTCATAAGTTGATAAGTTGTTTTTATATTTATTGTTGTTTCTTTTATTATGGTGGGGATATGCTTGTGATACTTTTAAAAGAGGATTGCCGTTTGGGGAGCTACAATCCTGCTCACATGCTGTCCCACCCCCATAACACATACATGCTAAAACATCCACCACTATGCACAACAGTTACAGACACACATTCACGTGTACTGTACGCACAGTACTCAAACGCAACTTACACATAAGTCACTATGTCATGTATACCATATAAGCTTGCACCCATATAGGGTAAAGGACAACCTCACGTGAGCGGAGACCTTTTCAGCTGTGTTCTAAGGGACTCAGCCGACGGTTACCCCTTGCAAGTAAAATGGAAGTTGTTTGTTCCTTGTTTTTTAAAATGACTTGAACCTATCATTGAGGAAGACTCAAAGAATTATTTCTACATTGTGTGAACCTGATCAAAATTGACCAAAATAGAACTTTCTCATCCTAGAAGGTCCGAAACAGCACATAATCAATCATTTTCTTTGACTTAGTGAATACTGCCATATTATTTTCTTTCTCATCCTTAAACTGCTATTAACTAGATCACTTACAGCATACAGTGTCTCTCAGGTACTTTACAAAAGACTAACCTGCGCAATCTGCTCTGAGATGTGTGCAGCCAGATCCTGCAGGTTCACCGGGGCTCGGATCCCACGCACCCTGGGATTCACCTGCTGCACAATGCTCATCTTTCTCTGCTTCAGCTGTATGACTGATCAAGGTTCAGGGAGATGCCTGGAACCACATTCATGAGGCGGGTACTTTATTAAAAAAAACAAACAAAAAAAAAACAAAAAAAACTGCGCAGTTAACACTGTCTGTAAAGTGGTGCGCACATTAGTCACACTAGTCTAAACCTTTCAGCCAGGACAGAAATGTGTGAGGGTAGAATTTTTTGAAATTCTTAAATTTGCATATTTGCATTTTTTTTTTCTGATTACTTCCTTAAAGTCATTGCCCTTGAAATAGGGTTCTCAGCTTTTCAAATCTATTTGACTCTTTAATTAGGACAATTAATCCTTTCAGAGAATAGCTTATTGAAGAGAGTGTTCTGTTTTCAGTATCCCAGCGGAAATGATTATATTGTAACAGCAGTTGCTGGTACGGTTCTGTAGAAAAGTATTTTTCCCCTTGTTAATTTTTTTTCTTTTGAAAATTTGTGACACACGTTTCAGATTATCAGATTTTAATATTAGACAGAAATAACCCAAATAAATACAATATACAGTTTTTAAATTATCATGTCATTTATTAGAGGAAAAAAACATCCAAACTGGACCTATGTGAAAATGTAATTTCCCCAGCACTCGTGGGAGAAGAGCCTTGGTGAGAGAGGTAACGAATAAAGATCGCTGTGGCTGTGCTCCAGAGATGGAGCAGGGAGATGGGAGAAAGTTCCACAAAGTCAACTATTACTGCAGCACTCCACCAGTTGGGCCTTTATAGCAGAGTGGCCCGACAGAAGCCTCTCCTTAGTGCAAGACATGTGAAAGCCCGCATAGTTTGCCAAAAAACACATGAAGGACTCCCAGAATATGAAATAAGATTCTCTGGTCTGATGAGATGAAGATTGAACTTTTTGGCTTTAATTCTAAGCGGTATGTGTGGAGAAAACCAGGCACTGCTCATCATCTGCCCAATACAATCCCAACCGTGAAACATGATGGTTGCAGCATCATGCTATGGGGGTGTTTTTCAGCTGCAGGGACAGGACGACTGGTTGCAATTGAAGGAAAGATGAATGCGGC
>JAVDPK010000305.1:110496-124633 GCA_034780415.1 Cichlasoma orientale | reverse complement strand
TACCTTACAATACAAAGCGCCTTGAGGCGACTGTTTGTTGTGAATTGGCGCTATACAAATAAAGTTGAATTGAATTACTTTTACTCCTTTAATTAGGTACTCTTCTCTAGACCTGAGAATGTATAGATAACTCTGTCCTTACATAAATATGGATTACAGACAAGTGATTTTTGCTGCACCATCTGCAAACACACTATATGTGTAAATCAAGGCGTCTAAGTGTTGACTTATCTATATTCTAGCTCCTGGAGTGAAATGTCTACATTCTCATTTACACATTTGGCTACACATTTACAAAATAAACCACTGCATTACCACTTGAAGAGAAGCTTGTTTTTCCCAGTGTTTGCTGCAGAGTTTGCATTTACGTTTATTTCATTGACACTTTTACTTAAAAGAATCCCCAACATATTTTCTATACAAGCAGATTTCTGGGACTTACCAGTGAGATCTCTTTTGTGATGCGTTCAGCTAGATTCTGAAGCACAGTTTGTGGAAAGTCTCTAATCCCTCTCACATGTTGAGCCGAAGTCATCTTATTGATGATTGAGTTCACTTAAAACTACCTGTTGCAATCTGAGTAGCTTTGTCAGAAACACACTGTTCCTTCCAAATTCCTTTGTGGGTTAATAGCTAACTGGTGGACCATTGGAAAGTTTGAAATGTGACTCCTGGTTTAATGTGTAATCCTTTATATTCAGTTCATAATATTTTAGAAACTCATCATTATAATACATATTGTCTTTCTATTTATTAATGCCATCATTCATTTCATAGTGCTCTTATTTATTTTACACTTTGGGCTTCCAGTCACATATCAGCAGTAACAACAAACCAGTATTAGTAAGTGTAGTTCAGTCTAAAATTGCAGGTCATTATCAAAATAACAGGTCAATAACAGATCTCATTAATTGGAGCCACCCAAATTAATCACATGAGTGTAAAAGTAGAGGGGTGGGCTTAGCTGTTCAGTTGTACAGGTCAGTAGCAGTAGTGAGGCCATGGAACAAGACTTTGAGTTTGCCTCAAAGCGATTCTGGCAAACTCTCAGGTGACTCAGGAGGGGAAGCAGTGCTCACAGGGTGTATAGTTCAGGTGGGGTGCTGCTGATTTCAACTGAGGATATACTGTAGTTGTGTGGTGAAAAGAATACTTCGAGCACCCCACTGTCTTCTATAGAGGAAGCAGAGTCTGAGGATGAAGGGGATGATCCACCCATCACTGGGGGCAAGGTCACTAACGTGGTTAAACAAGTCCTTAGTGGCAGGGCCCCTGGAGTGGATAAGATTTGCCCTGAGTTCCTTAAGGCCCTGCTGTTGCAGGGTTGTCTTGGTTAACATGCCTCTGCAATCTCACATGGAGATCTGGAGTGGTGGTTCCCATCTTTAAGAAGGGGGATCTGAGGGTGAACTCCAACTATAGGGGAATCACGCTACTCAGTCTTCCTGGGAAATGGAAAGGAGAATTTGTTCATTAGTCAAACCTCGGATTCAGGAGGAACAATGTGGTTTTTGTCCTGGCTGTGGAACATTGGACCAGCTCTAAATTCTCTCAGGGATATTGAAGTGTGCGTAGGAGTTTTCCCAACCAGTCTGCATGTGTTTTGCAGATTTCAAGAAGGCATTCAACTGCATCCCTTGAGGCATCCTGTGGGAGGTGCTTCAGGAGTATGGAGTGTCTGGCTCATTGCTATCAGCCATTCGATCCCTGTACAACTGCAGCAAAGGCATGGTCTGCATTGCCGGCTCAAATTCGTTCCTGGTGGGTGTTGGACTCTGCTAGGGCAGCCCTTTGTCACAGATTTTGTTCATAATTTTCATAGACTGAACCTGGAGCCGAGTGGTGAAAGACTTTCCACTTTGGTGGCCTAAGAATCTTATTTCTGCTTTTTGCGGACAAAGCAAAAAGCAGGCCTCCAGTTTGCACTGGGTTTGCGGCTGAGTTTGAAGCATCAATGAGAATTAGCACCTCCAAGTCCGAGGCCATGGTTCTCAGTCGGAAAAGGGTGGAGTGTCCACTCCAGATCAGGGATGAGTTGCTGCCCCAAGTGGAGGAGTTTAAGTATCTCAGAGTCTTGTTGACGAGTAAGGCGAGACAGAAGCAGAAGATTGGGGTCGTGTCTGCAGTAATGCAGACCTTGCACCAGTCTATTGATCTGAGTGTAAAAGTGAAGCTGTCAATTCACCAGTCAATCTACATCCCTACACTTACCTATTGTCACAAGTTTTAGTGACAATAGGTAAGCGTGACTGAAAGAATCAGATCGCAGATACAAGTGAGGGAAATGAGCTTTCTCCAAAGGGTGGCTGGCCTGTCTCTTATGCCGCTTTTCCACGAGTACTTGACTCGACTTGGCTCGGTTTCTAGGGTTTTCCATTAAGTGATAGTACCTGGTACCAGATACTTTTTTGAGTACATATTCAGCCGCGGTTCCAAGAAAACTGCATCAAGCTAAAAATCTGAGACCAACAGAATGCATGCCACCGACTGGCCAAGTCACTAGATGAGTCATGAGAGCTTTTTGTATTTGGTGGCTGATGACAGAATCCAGAGGAAGCTAGACAGAGCAACTGTTTGTGTTGCATACAAATTACATCACGGGACTTTCGGGCCACTTTGCTGAAGTAGTAATCAATTGTAATGTAAAATGTACAAAGTCGAGTTGAGTCAAGCTGAGTAGGTACTAGTAGAAAAAAGGCATTAGAAATAGGATGAGGAGTTCAGACTACAGTCACTTCTCCTCCACATCAAAAGCAACCAGCTGAAGTGGTTTGGGCATCTGATCAGAATGTCTCTCGGGTGCATCCTCGGTGAGGCATTCCAAGTGCGTCCTACTGTAAAGAGGCCCCAGGGTAGGCCCAGGACATGCTGGAGAGATTATTTCTCTTTCCTGGCCTCTGAAAGGCTCGGTGTTCCCCTGGACGGGCAGGAGTAGGTGGCTGGGGAGAGGGAGATCTGGGCTTTGCTGCTTAGGCTGCTGCTCCCAGAACCCAGCTCCAGATAAGTGGAACAAAATGGATGAATGGATGGAGAAGTAGATTAAATATTCTTATTTTCCATTTCAAAGTTTTGCACATGTAAATAGACTGTATATGAAACCTATATAAACGATCTTAAGCAGGGTGTGTTCTATGCGCCCCCATGCCTGGATCCTTCATCTTTGATCCTGCTTTTGAGTTCAACATTTTAGTTTAATGTTGTGTTTTTTGTTCAGTTTGTTCTTTGAAGTTTTGCATTCTAGCTTTAGCTCCTATTTTGTTTTCCATGATTTTATTTACAGCTTAGGTTGTTTTCTTTTGTATTTTGTAATTATAGTTATTGTTTATATTTATTTTCCTGAGTTTGTTTTCCTGCCGTCATTTGTTCTCCATGTCAAGTCTGCATTTCTGTTTGATGTTGTTTAGTTCCTTCCTGTTTTATTTTGCCTCATGATTCTCATTTTGTATTTTTTCTTCAGTCTTGCTGTTTTCACCAAAATAAAGGTTAGTTTTTGCTTATTAACTTTTTAGAGTGAATAAGCAATTCACAGTTCATTTTAAGTCCATATTCCACTTAAATCACATTTTTGATAGGATGTCTAATAAAGTTTGTATGTGTGGCCTTCATGTGATTTTCATTTCCTAGTGTGCTCCTTAGTGGAACTGAAATTGACTTTCCAGAATTGCCTTTTATCATCATAAATAAAAATAAATAAATAAAGAAATGTATCAATATGTCATATAAAAGCTGTATAATCACTATTTTCTGTGTTTTTGTTTTAAAATGAAAAGTACACACTGGCGACTACATGAAAGAGCTTTATTAAATGGAAACTTGCACATGATTTGCTATGCAGAGTAATAATACTAGACAGTTAGCATAGGTGAAGAGAGAAAAACACAACTTGAGTCAAATTGCCTAAAATACAATGGCTATAGGCCAAGAAGATGACCTTTGCATAGAAGTCCCCACCCAGTGCAACTGCAGCGTAGGGAGAAAGAGAGGTTTTTGTCTATGGGGACATTTAAAGGGAGCTCCAGGTACACAATATTAATTTCTACATAAAGTTATAGTATCTTCAATCTGAAGTCCATTAGCATTCTTGTAGTATGTTGTTTCATCTATTAAAACAGGATCTACACCTGTCTGATAAATAAAAGAAGTTATGTACAATGAGAAATCAGACAGGGGAGGGGATGAAGTAGCTACAGGGGTGGGTGGTTAGATATGAAGCCATGCAGTGGTTCTAATCAAAGCTGCTTTTGGCAAATCCAGGAATGGTTAGGCCACATCTGTTGATTAAAGCCAGATGATGAAAACTGATCACATGGTTCAGAAATGAGGCATGAAATCAGAGCCAGCAGGTAAAAAGAGTGCTTTATTAGTTTTTTTGTTTCTTTTTGTTTGTTTGTTTGTTTTAGTGATAGCCCTTTATTTGTGTGTCCCTGTAAAGGTGAACACATCTGAGTCCCTGTGCAGACATCCAGGGGAGCACTCTCTTCTCCTGCCCCCTCCCCCTCCCCCGCTTACTGCCCTCACGCCTCTCTGAAGATAGTATACATAAATTTAGAGCCCTTTGAAGAAGTATTAAAAAAACCTTCTCTGTGCGGTTTGGTGAGGATTTGTCCATCCAGTTTGTGCTCTTCCTGACAGAACAAGAAAGTCTATGACAGAAGCCCCCACCACCTGGAGGTAGAGTTCAAGTGATTACCCAAGGACTTGGTCTTTATTAGGAGGAACAGACTCGAGTCTTTAAATCCCTTTAAACCCATTTCATGAGTAGTAGTCTGAGCCAAATCAGCATGTTCCTCCAGATTTTTAGTCATTTTCCCTTAAAGGGAAACTATTCCAGTTGTAAAGAGAGCTCTAAGTTCTCCTTTTCTTTCTTAAATACTAGAGTACTTACACTCAGCAAAGGCACATACAGGATACTTCCTTTTTGCTACGAGTGCCCGCTGTTCCCTTTTTCCATCCAAGACAAATATTATTTTTTCATTCCTCACATTTGTGTAACCTGAGATTTCTTCTCCCTTTTTATCCTGTTTTTCTTGGTAAAAACTGAAACACAGTAAGAGCAAATTTCAGGGGGGGGGTTGTAGGCTGTACATTATTGTTTAAATTATATGGAATCCATCTGAAAAGGTCAGCTGGAAATAGATTTCCATATTATCTTACTTTATTTGTTATTGTACAGATTGTTCCTTTTTAAATGACAAATGTTTGGTCCATGAAAATAGTGAAAACGTCTGTTTTCATAAATATTTAATTTTCAACATTTTCTTACCAGTGGTCCAAACCCCCAAAATTTTCATTTCCATAGTGGATACCACTAAGAAAATATTAGAAAAATATTGCATGTATCCTGTCAAGAAAACATCAATGTGCAATTAATGTGTTTCAGCCTTCAGTTCATGATTGTTTTTATAGCTTAGTTTTATGTCTTTTCAGTCCATGCGATGCTTGTGTTTACGTTTTCATTCTGCCCTCAGCACAGAAAGTTGCTATACTATCTCACATTTTATTGTGAAGGAGCAATTTTTTTTTCTTCTTTTAAATTCTAAATGGATTGCATGTCGCTGCTGTAGATAGCCTGCTCCGCCCCTATTCCAGGAAGCAGGGTTATCTAACAACTCTAAGTTTGTTAACCCTGAGATGAGGGAAACTCATCCAGAAAAAGTTCACTTCAACTGAGTCACCAGGGTAACGGACTCTGTGAACTTCATCTGCTCACTGGCAGTTTATCTTCAACACGCACGCACTTAACTCAGGGTGAACATACTCATAGTTGCTTGAATGAACTCTAATCAGCTGTTAGGAAAATTAAAACTTGCTGATCTCAGAGCTAATCAATTCAGAGTTTATAATTAGACTCAGAGTTTGTTGAGTATGCTTCCTGGAATAGGGCCCTGCTCTTTCAGGCTGTCTCTCTGGTGGAGAGGAGGATTAGCTGCGCTTTGCTGCCACCTGCTGCCTCAGCTTCTCCCTTCTCTTCTTCTCCATCAACCTGGGAGAGTGGGCAAGAAAAAAAAAACAGCTTTTAGGTTAAATGGACTAGTTCTTATATAGCGCTTTTCTACTCTCTTGGAGCACTCAAAGCGCTTACACAACACTTTGTATTAGCGCTTAAGGTTGACACATTAAGGTTCAGACATGGATTAAATTTAAGCCTAGATTAAAAACATTTTCAGTGAATTTTTCCTCTACAATGGATTTATAGTTCTGTTAAATGGACACCATGTACACACACAATCCCTTCTGAAACCCTACACAGTAACCTGACGTGTACTTCCCTAGAAATGTCATTTATGTGTCGGCATTAATGCGGCCCGTGCAGGTATAAATGCTGCTGCTACACTGATTCACTCCACAAATATGATTCAGGTGTTAGTCTGGGACGAGACTTCTTGTCTGTGACAGAGGTGATGAGTAACTTTTAGGTAAACATTAGTAAGAACCGTTTCAGAAGTCCATGTGACCACGTCCACGTTCTTGTTTCACTGTGTGTCAGATTTGGATTGTTGGGCTTATAGGCCCTACAATGCTTGTCCTTATTTTTTGTCTGCTGTTCCAGTGGTAGATGCTGACATTTAATGTGGCCAAAGTTTCAAATAATGAGGTTAGTGTCTGTACCACAGACTGCATATAAAAGTTGATGTAGCCACCAACCTGCGGTTGCGAGCCTCCACCAGCTCACTCAGCTGATCCTGAGCGGCTCGAAGCTCCTCCAGACTTTGCTGGTAGCTCAGGTCCGCTGAGCCCAACCTCTCCAGGAGAGAAACTTGGTTGGACAGCTCGCTGGTTCGATCTCGCAACCGCTGGATGGATGTGTACATGTTCTCGTCATCTTCCTCCTGTAGCCACGAGGTGGACAGAGAAATCAGCAGTTAGGCAACGGTCGATACACAATTTCATGCAAAACATAAAGGCCTTATTTTCCTTGAGTAAATAGTTTAATGATGTAATACTTAACAGTTATTTTATTTCTAGCTTGAGTTATAGTGGTGAAAGTCAAGTGATGAGTCTGTGGACTGTGGATTTGCACAGCAGACAGGCTCCTTCACTGGCTGTTTTTAAGTCTCGCTTGAAAATACACTTTTACTCCCTGGCCTTTGACCCAGTGTGTGATGTTGACTGTGATTTTAAATTACTTTGGTTTTTTCCTTTATTGTTTAACTTCGAACACTCTGTTTCTTGACCTGTGTTTGGTATGAATGCACAGCACGTTGTTCAGCCCTGCTATAGTTTTCAAAAATGCTTTATAAATAAATGGTGTCGTATTCCACAACAACAGAACTTTGATTATAACTGGACTATAAATAGAAACCAAAAATCTTGTCCCTTAGAAAAGAAGGAAACTTTTGGGACCAGTTTGAAAATCTATACAAAGGAAAGATTAGAACATGCATTTTATTTACTTTGTGCCTTCAGGTGACTGTTGTTGTGATTTGGTGCTATAAAAATAAAACTTTTTTATCCAGCCCTCAGCAGTACGCAGCTAAGGGAGTGCAAACCTTTGCATTGACGATCTCTATGTGAACCAAAAGTGATGCCAGCTCGAGCTCCTCACTGTAGCTATTCTTAAGAGGTACACTCCTGTAGCCTGTAAAACCAAACATTAAACCAGTTACCGCAAACACTGCAATCTGAAATACACAGAAATAAATAACACATGTTCTTATTGGCCGGTGCCCCACTTTCAAATAAAATGACTGAAATGAGGGATTTCAGTTATGGATGTATTCTGGAGTTTGTACAATTGTCCAGTCATGATGTTGTGTTTGGGGACTTGGTTACATTTGCTCACCTGTTTTGAGCAGACGGACAGGGTAGGTTGCCTGTGCCAGGAAGTTAGGATCACTGAACATGTCCTCTTCATAGACCGTGAAGCGCAGAAAGGTGAAGGTGGGGTTGTGGATATCGAACACAAACTGCTTCTGCACCCACACAGGATTCAGACCGTTATCAGCTGGGAGGGTGGAGGAAAAGCAGATGGTTAACAGTTTAGTCAGTGCACATAAACTCCTGAAATGCCACATTGATGTTGCTGCTACGCAACAGTCGTCTTACCCACAACATCTGTTTTGCACTTGCAGCTGTCGTAGTCAGCTCCACAGATTTCCACCTCTACAAAGGGACAGACAATGCTGCGGCCATTTTTAGGCAGATGGCGAGCTCCCAGCACCTGGGAAACATGGAGCAAGAATAAGCAAGAAAGTGGGACGAGTCAAAGGAATGCTAGGAATATTAAAGTGGAACAGGAACATATACAGACAAA
This sequence comes from Cichlasoma orientale, assembly GCA_034780415.1. Lineage (NCBI taxonomy): Eukaryota > Metazoa > Chordata > Actinopteri > Cichliformes > Cichlidae > Cichlasoma > Cichlasoma orientale. Next base: position 116,379 of record JAVDPK010000305.1, on the reverse strand, counting down.
CTTAATGAGTCTGTATTGGACAGAAATCAGCTGAAATACAAATAAGCTCCTGCGCAGTCTGAACTGCGATCAATATTTTAGCCTCACTCAAACTAATCATTCAATAAAAAAGTGAATTCTGTTTACCTTTTTCCAGCAAACCTGCAGATCAGACAGCCACACAAATGACTTCATGTGACATTTTGTTTACTTTCTAGCCAAAGAAATACCATCATCTACATCAACTGATCTGTCAGGAGCTGTAGCTGAACTTGACTTTGTGACCTGTCTGAATTTAAGCTATGCTCACTTACTTTCATTGAGGTTAAAAGAACAACAAAGAGCAGCATGCCTGCACAATGTGAACTGCTGCTTTGCTTTCTTTCAAGATTGACTGTTTGTTTGCTCTATGATCAAACTGCTGTTAAATGACTGCCATAAACATATTTATGCCCAAAATGCTGACTTTAACTAATTTGAATACATTTTTCATGTAAATTCTTTTTTTTTACATAAGTACAATGTAAAACATTAAATTGAATGGAATCTGGTCAAATGAAATTTACTTGATTGCTACCAGTTCAGTTTATACCAAGCACATTTTCCTGATATTATTGCTTGATCTTTATGAGGACAAAGAGCCTTTTTTTAGTGTAGTTAGTCTGACCTGTAACTGGATGGTGATTGGCTCCACATGCAACGTGTCCTTGTCAAAAGGGTCGAAAGCGTCATCCCTCATGATGTCAGGCTGGGGAACGTAGCCACTGCCTCCTCCAAGCATGAACAAAGCTTGGTTCAGCTGCATGGGTTTATCTACAAATAGACACGTGTCACTTGCACATGTGCTGAGCACACCTTTATTTATTGTCAACATTACAAGCCACACACTAACCTGCACCTGGCTTAGGACCCGAAATCTTTCTAGGTTTTTAACAGGTTGAATATATGGACAGACTGTGACAGAGGATGCAGTTATTAATGTCTCCCCCTGGTGGCTACTACTTTGTATTTGAGTCAAATCAGCAGACATGAATTAGTGTCTGAGATTAGGACCCAACAACTTGCTACCCATGCATGCTGTCTTGGACTCACTCTGTGGACAGAAAGGTTTCCTTTAGTAATGCAGTCACACACTGACCTGGGGTCTGGAAATTGAGTGCAACCAGCTGGGAGCCACAGAGCCACATTGGTAGGGGGTCATAGTTGGATGAGTCCAGCCTCTGTCCTCTGGGATAAATCCTGGAAAGCTGACGGCGGTTGTACTGTAAAAAGCGTTTTCCTCGGCCACGAGTCGCAAACTTCTCTGCCTTCGTCTCCGGGAAAGAGGACATGTCCCGATAACATGCTCGCTCCGTCCCAATCTCTGCACATTAAAGAGGAAGTGAGACATGAGAGTGCACACAGCAACAGTTTTAAAAAGGTGAAAGAAATGAGGTGACATTGATCCTTACTGTCCTCGTTGAAAGGGACAGGTCTGCAGTAAACCACGAGATCAGACAGCTCTACTGCAATCTTCTTCCTCCTCTCCATCTGTTTCTCCTCCTGCATCTGTTACCATGGAGATGAGACATATATAAAAATATGAACATTAAATTGGCACTTTTTCTTCTGCAAATGTTTTTCAGGCCTTAGGCAGAACATGACAACAGCAGCATGGCATCATGGGCCGTGCACATGCTCTGAGCTCATTATTTGAAACTCAACACCCAATATTATAACAGTATATATCTGACAGGAAATGAGGAAAACCAGAATGTGTCCCCTTTGAAGTTTGGAGTTTCCCTATTTGACAAAGGTGTCACCTATAAAACTTTGTAGATTCACACTCTAGCTGAGATTATTCCTGGTGGTGTGGTTACATTTGATTTACAAAAAATTCTGAGCAATAAAGAAAAAACTTAAATGAATCCCATTTAAAATGTACCCACCTCTTACCTACAAATCTCAAAACAGCTTTTACTGACAGCAACTTCCAACTAACTTCCCCATGTATTATTCTGTAAAGTAAACAGTGGATTGGGAAATAGATCCAAGCATCCTGAGGGGTGTATTATAAAGCAAGTTCAACATAGCCATTTCTCTCTGTTCGTTCGGTTGACAAAACTTAGAACCCCAGTCAGAGATAACGGGTATCGTGACAGTGGTCATCACCTTCCTGTTAATGCAGGCTCTGTGTGCCTTCACATAAAAGGGGGCACTTAATGCATTATTTGGTAAGTGGTCTTATGTAGCACTTTTCTACTCTACATTTGCACTCAAAGTGCTTTATACAGCATGTCTCATTCACCCATTCATACAAGCACTTTCTATGCCTAAGTGCTTTCAATCTAACATTCATTCAGTCACACTTCAATGAACGCATCTGCAGCAAATCGGGGTTTGGCATCTTGCCCAGGGATACTTTGGCATGCAGACTGGAGCAGCCAGGGATCGAACCACCAACCTTCCGATTAGTAGATGACCTCCTGAGCCACCCATTTGCCTCTTCAGCACAAAATGGATCAGTTGAGCATCACCTATTCCAATCAGACACACTATAGGTATAACGTGTGTGTGTCTCTGTTATGTCTGGGTTATGCTAGTCTCAAGAGCTTGAAAAAAAAAAAGGTGAGTGAGCTGTCCTACCAGAGAGGAGAGGACAACAAACGTTAAGGATGCATACAGCTCCTTCCCTTCCCCTCCCCTTGGTAGTTCAGATCACAACCTGGTTTACCTTACCCCCTGCTGTACCCCTCTAGTCAGGACACAACCTGTGACCATGAGGACGTGAGGAGATGGTCAGAGGATGCTTTTGTGGCTCTGCGGGGCTGTTTTGAGGTGGCTCAATTAATCACAGACAACATAAATTTCTGCGCTGACTCCATAATTCCAAAGGAGACTGTGAAGTCCAAATAACAGGCAATTGGTAACCAAGGACATCAAAGCACTCCTCAACAGAAGAAGAGGGCCTTCAGCGCTGGCAACAGGGAGGGGGTGAGAACAGTTCAAATTGAACTGAAGACATCAAGGAGGCCAAGGACCAATACAGGAGGAAGCTGGTGTAGGAACTCCAGCAGGATAACATGAGGGAGGTCTGGAGTGAGATGCAGACTATCACTGGTTTAAGGCCATCCAAAAGTAGTGGAGTCAAAGGCAGTGGGGAGTTAATGTCAATGTATTAAATCTGTTCTTTAACAGGTCTGACTCTGTGGCTGCGGCTTACCCCTGCACTGACCTTTTTACCTTATACTTGTAGCGACCAGCCACCCCTCCTTCTCTCCACTCCCCCTCCTCACAGTCCCTCAGCTTCCTGTGAAAGCCCATTTCACACTTCCTCCCCCAGCCTCCAGACTCACATCACAATCAGGACACTTCCACTCCTCCCACTCCAGTCACCTTCATTGCTTAAATCAGGAGACAGCTAATGAGACTCCACTCAGGCAAGTCTGCGGGCCCTGATGGTAATGAGCCCCAGGGTTCTCAAAGTTTGTGCTTCCTCAGCGTTGTGAAGTGTTCCATCACATCTTCAGGATGAGCCTGAATCTGCAAATAGTCCCCATTCTGTGGGAGTGGTCATGCCTCATGTCTGTGTCTGTGGCCCTAATGACTACAGATCCATGGCACTGGCATGACCCTGGAGAGACTAAGCCTAGCTCAGCTCTGGCCAATGGTCAGCCCACCGATAAACCGCCTCTAGTTTACGAGCCCAGACTTGGAGCTCTCTACCTGCTCAACAGTGTCTGTACCCACCTGGACAAGCCAGCAGGCACAGTGAGAATCATGTTTTTTGACTTCTCCAGTGCCTTCGGCATCAACAGGTTGGCTCTACTGTGTGATAAACTGTCAGTGATGTGGATAGACCACAGTATGTGCACCTGCAGCACTGTGTCAGACACCATGGTCAGAAACACAGGAGTTCTGCCCTGCTGCTGTGTTGTAAGGTTCCTGTGTTGCTGAACACACAACACAGGAGCCGTATCTCCTGTCCTATCTCCCTTTCTCTTCGCCCTATACACCACAGATTTCAGTTACTGCACAGACCTGTTTTCTGATGACTCTGCAGTAATGGGATGTATTGTTGCAGACATGAGGAGAACAAGAAAACCAGTGACCCCTAATTCCATCCATAGGCTCTATGTTGAGACAGTAAGTAGAGGATTACAAATACCTTGGTGTTCATATTGACAATAAAACAGACTTCAATAAAAACACACAGAAGCCCTTTACAAGAAGGGCCAAAACCGTCTCTATTTTCTGAGACAATTAAGTACCTTTAATATCTGCTGGATGATGCTCAGGGTGTTTTATGAATCTGTAGTGGCCAGTGCCATCCTCTATGCTCTGGTGTGCTGGGGCACTGAGGGGAGCAGTCACTCAATTGTGTTCAGGTGTGACACTCCTCCACAGCAGGAGACATAGAAAAAAGTCTGTCACCAAATCAAAGTGAATTTTTTTTAGTCTGTGTGCTTGTTGGTGTCATTCCAGCACCATAAGAGAGACTTGGTAGCATTAGGACCAAGCACAGAAACATTTCTACATCACCAATTGAATACATGCAAAGCCTGTGACAATGCAACACTCACAGTTTGCGCTGCTCTAACTTTACAGGCGGGCTTCATTTGGTGGTGTTTGTGTGGCACAGCTCAACCATTTGCATATATAAAATGTTTTCCTTCAGCAAAGAATATTCACAGCACTTAAAGCATACTGTAAAAAAAAAAAAAAGAACAGTGAGAATGAAGTGCTTCCAGGCAATTTTAAAGTGAAACTGAACATAACATGCTTTGGAGTAAGTTATGTGTTCAGCATAAGTTACCATGGTGAGCAAGAGAAATCCACCTTCATCACACCTTTGAGTTTAAGCTCAGCATACCTCACCAACCCATTAATCTCCAAAACTGCAGCTTTTGTGAGGTGTTCTTGGCCTGCAGTGGTCAGTATCTATCAAAAGTACTCCAGGGAAGGAAGACTGGTGAACCAGTGACATGGTTCATGGGCAGCCAAGGCTCACTGATGCACATGGGGAGCAAAGGCTGGCCCGTGTGCTCCAATTCAACAGATGAGCTAAATTAGCTCAAACTGCCAGTTCATGTTGCTTCTGATAGAAAGGTGCCAGAATACACAGTGCATTGCTGTTTGGTGTGTCCATGTTGACCCTTGTCCACTGATGAAAGTACCAACAATGGGCACATGAGCATCAGAACTGGAACACAGAGCACTGAAAGAAGGTGGCCTGGTCTGAATGACGAGGTGCGTGAGCGTCACTTACCTGGGGAACACCTGGCACCAGGATGTGCTAGGGGAAGAACCCAAGCTGGCAGAGATAGGTATGATGCTTTGGGCAATGTTCTGCTGGGAAACTTTGGGTCCTGCCATCCATGTGGATACCACCTACCTAAGCATTGTTGCAGACCATGCACACCCTTTGATGGAAACGGTATTCCCTGAGGGCTGTGGTCTCTTTCAGCGGGATAATGCTCCCTCCCACAAAGCAAAAATGGTTCAGGAATGGTTTGAGGAGCACAACAACGAGTTTAAGTGTTGACTTGGCCTCCAAATTCCCCAGATCTCAATCCAATCGGGCACCTGTGGGATGTGCTGGACAAACAAGTGCAATCCACGGTAGGGTTTAATATTTTTCCCGAAAATGAGTCAAATCCCGGGAAAAGACGAGCCATTTCCCGGGAAAAAGTTTTTTTAAAATTTTATTTTAATTAGGCCTTCTGTATGCTGTGTCGGGCTTAACCTACTGTATTTTGATATTGTAGAGGTCGCTTTCCAGCTATGTCCTGTTATGCCCAGTAGGGGGCAACATTGGCTTGATTAATGCAATAAAACCTTCATCTCGGCATTCGAGTGCTCGAGCTATGCGGTGTTGTATCGTTCCTCAACACTCCCTTAACAAACATAATTCGAATATTCCTG
>JAVDPK010000305.1:71587-89379 GCA_034780415.1 Cichlasoma orientale | reverse complement strand
CTGGGATAGGCTCCAGCCCCCCCCCCCCCCCGTGACCCTGAAGAAGAGGATGGATGGATAGATTTTCTAATAGAAAGTAGAGCTCATGGTTCCACCAATCTTTACAAGTAGGACAGGAACTAAAGCAGCTGTCACTATGATGATTAGTTTTACACCAGATGTAACGGGATGCAAACCTTTGTTTCGTCAGTCCACAAAAATTTTTTTCCAAAAGTCTTGGGGATCATCAAGACATTTTTTGCCAAATGTGAGACGAGCCTCTGTGTTCTTTTTGGTCAGCAGTGGTTTTCACCTTGGAACTTTCTTGGATGCCATTTTTGCCCAGTCTCTTTCTTGAATCATGAACACCGACTGGTGTCGCCAAATTTGATGTGTATTATATTGTCTGGTAAGTTCTAGATGTTTTTGTAGTAGTGTCATTTGGGCACCAGGGGACACAGGTTTTAGATTGGTTGGTTACCCTATTTAAGGAAGGCTTTAGGGGCACAGATGTAGGGAATTAGAGCCAGAAGGAAGCCACACAGTTTTTTAACCGTGTGGTTGTTGGTTCTGAAGGTTATGCCATGTTTTTGATCCTTTTTCGCATTGTCTTTTGGAGCTTATTTTTATCTCTTGATCATGCACTCAAGTTTTTGTAGATGCTTTTAAGCTTTAGATGATCAATAAAGTGTTAAAAGTATTGGGCATCGCAGACCTCGGTTTTTTCACCACAACACATTGGAAATGGCTTCAGATTCCCTCAAGTGGCCTTTTGGTGGTTGGACTACACCGACCTTAACTGAGCCAAGTTAGGCCTGAGGTTCTTTAAATGTTCTGGATTCTTTTGTGACCTCATGGATGAATCATCAATGCGCTCTTGGTTTTGGTAGGCCGGCCATTCCTGGGAGGGTTCACCACTGTTCCGAGTTTGTGTCATTTGTGAATAATGCCTCTCACCATGGTTCCCAAAGCCTTGGAAATGGATTTGTAACCTTTCCCAGACTGATAGACGTCAGTGACTTTGTTTCTCATCCGTTCTTGAGTTTCTTTAGATTGTGGCGTGTTGCTTTTTGAGATCTTTTAGCCAGATCCCCAAAGTTCCAGATCCCCATTTGTGGACCATGTCTCTGCTTCCTGAACATGAAGCTGGGCCTTTTGTTTTTGGCCCTTCAATCAGAGACAGGAAGTGAGACATTCCTTGATAACCCCACACTTCCTAAGCCTCACGATTTCATACCTCCACTGTTTGCCAAAGTGCTCATCTTAGACAAAAACACTGAATCCAAGCATGTACGCAAACAGTAGGAATAAAGTATCAAGCAACCAATATGAAGGAAGGAAAAGCAGGAGAGACGTGGAATGTGACAGGAGACAGAGTGAAGGGGTCAGTTAGTATGATAGGCAAAGCATGAGGTAAATGGCCCTTAAACTCAAAGAAGAAAGTGAAAGAAAACAGAGCTAGAAATTAACGTGGGAGGTCAGAGAAAATCTGGAAATGAGAACAGTGTTTAGGTGAATGTGTGTGTGTGTGTGTGTGTGTGTGTGTGCGTGTGTGTGTGTGGGGGGGGGTGCAGGAAATTGGGGAAGGACAGCTGGAGGAGGAAAATGGAGAGTAGGAGGATGGATTAACATGGGTAGCTGAGAGATAGATCTGTGGGAGCTAAAGCAAAGGACCTTCTGAATTCCTAGAATCTGCTGGTGGGATCGTCCAGTGGGAGGTGATTTGTAAAGGGGCGTTTGGGTGTTATGAAAGCCTGTGTGTGTTTTTGTTTAAAACTGGTGTTTTCACTGGTGTGGAAATATGCAGACTTGGTGTGATTGAGCAGAGTAGATGTTCTCCGTGGTTTACACGCTCAGACTTGAAAAGGTTGCCCTTCAGATTAGCCAAGGTGCTGTTTTTTGTCGTTTACAATTAAGGTTAAATAACTGGGGAGCCTCTCTGAGCTCATACAACATCTGCAGCAATGCATTAGCCTCTGAGGATTGAAAGAGGGTTGGGCCTGAAGAAAACAGCAGTGGCACTGATGACTCTACAACTTTAGAACATAGATGCAAAAAAACAATCAAACAGTATTAATGAATCCTTCACCAAGTGCACAACATCTGCAGAACAGGTGACAACATCTGATGTTGAGAAAAGTCCAGAAACCAGCAGATGATGTCAAGGTGGCTACATCCATCATTCCATCTACAACCGTTCACTTGCCCAACCCTTAAAGTGACAGCTAGCTTAATTAATGATTACTGAGACTCAATTGTATTTTTTTGAAATAGAGGGTCAAAAGGTCACACGTAAACTTTGCTACAGATTGAATTTCACAGTTCAACAATGAAAAGGGGTAAGCTAACTTACTGCGTGTAAAAATTGTAAGCGAACTTGTCTCTGTTAGCACAGTCCACCACATTCCATGTGTTGTATGCTTTAGACTTTCACTGTGAATGTATCAGAACTGGCATATTTTTAATACAACAGACTCACAACAGTTTGTTCTGGACACTAACTTTTCTCTTTTTTTTTCGTGTTCCTGGATATAAATTCCCCCTTTCCTGCTTTTTTTAAGTCAAGAAATGTTTTCATCACACCCGTCTCATATTTACTGATTCGTGTTAATGGAAACACATATGTGACATTTTCTGCTAAAAAAGGGTGAAAAGCCCACATTTGAGAGGATGGCAGTAGTGCCGGTAATTTCATTACACTGCTCACACCATAGAACAATGATCAAAACCCTCACAGAGCAAATCACATTATAAACTTCACTGGCATTACTTTGTTTGCATTATTATATATGCAGTACTGTGCAAAAGTATTGAGCCATCCCTCATTTATTTATATTTTGCGTCCAAGGAGGCCGGCTTTGGTTCTCAAGTATTTCAGAGTTTTTCTTTGGACATTCGCTGCTTTTTCACTCATTTTCAGTCCAGTACTTGTATCTTTCCATTTTCAAAGGAATTTTTTTTGTTTGTTAAGCCACTTAACACTGACCTAGAAATCACTCAAGCATAAGAAAGACACCTAACTCAAGTGATGAACCAGTGTTGTGTCTGCATAACAGACAACAAATCAAAGAATTAATTTTATTTTAAATTGTATCTTTAGGCACTTTGTTACTGACAGCCTGTTACAAGCAAACATAATTTGTTCCCATTTCTTTAGCAATACTATGAAAAATGCTAAAGATAAGTAGTGTCTTTGCACCAACAAGGTGATTCCAAAAGAACTATTAGCTGAAAAAAAAAAAAGTAAACTGGACAAGTAGAGGAAAAAGAAGACATGGCAGGGCTTAAAAAAACATGCACGGCAGATAAACAGTATCTGAAAGTCATGTCCTTAAGAAATAGAAAAAAATCCAGCAAAGACCTGACGAAAGCATCTGGGCCTTCAGTTGATCCACCTACTGTTCACTAAAGTCTCATCAGAAATAGTCTCAGTGGAAGGCTGGCTGTCAAGAAGCCATTCTTAAGGAAGGGAAACAGGAAGAAAAGGCTGAGGTATGCCAAATTACACAAGAACTGGACTGCTTTTCACCCAGTGGCATTGGGGATCTTGTCACAATTGATGGAATTATGAACACTGAAAAGTACCGTCAGAGTTTGATCCACCAGGAGATACCATCTGGAAAGCGTCTGATTGGCAGCAGTTTCATTTTTCAGCATGACAGTGATTCCAAACACACTGCCAATGCAGTAAAAGCAGACTTGGAAAGAAAAACACATAAAGGAAGACTATCAGTCTTGGACTGACCTCCTCAGCACCCAGACTTCAATATTACTGAAGCAGTGTGGGATCATCTTGACAGAGAACAGAACAAAAGGCAGCCAACATCCAAAGACAAGCTTTGGAATATCCTTTAAGAAGCCTGGAGAACTATTCCTGAAGACTACATAAAGAAAGTACAAGAAAGCTGCCTAAGAGAGTTCAGGCTGTGCTGAATCACTGCTTTTTGCCTTATATACTGTTTTCATTTGCACATGTTTCAATAAATCACTGCACCTATTTCCCATTTTCCTAGCAAAATATAGAAATGAGGCTTTCTCCAGACTTTTGCACAATACTGTATATATTTATATATAAAAACTACTTGGTTTGGTTAAAAAAAAAACCATAAAGCTAATAGATTGAATGGAAATACAACATCTGACACTTATTTCGAACCTCCGTTTTCTTGGTTGTCAGGGTGATTCATCCCGTCTGAAGGGTTGCTAGAGTTAGAATAACACATGGCAGACAGAAGGAAACTCTATCATGCCAGTTGTGAATACCATAACGTTTCCCAGTGCTAACAGATCCTGTAACAAATCCGCCTCCTGGCCACAAAATCCAGGATGCAGACAACAGCGTCCACACCCCAGACAAGCCTGATAATAGCTGGCTGCTTTAAGTTTACTATCGCCACTTGACTCCACTCCAGTAGTTTGCCTCAGTCGTCTGAGCCCACAACTGGCCAGTCGGTTAGTCAAGAGGTGTATCAGGCCTAGGAAAGCCAAAGCTGGCCAAGGATCCATGTGGCAGCAGCTGAGAGTGACTGACTGGGTTATTTGAAGGAAATAGAGGTCACAGGGTCATGATCTGTCTGTCCTCTGAGGAGCCTGTCACAGCGTTGGGATGGGAGGGGAACAGCCTACTACAGCAAAATGCCAGTCTTTACAGCAACACGTAGAGAACAACAATAACCCTCTAAACCTATTTCTTTAAAGTTTTAGTTCACCTGTTTTCTTCTGCCAGCTCAAGCAGCATCCAGCTCACAGCTCATGTGAATTTATTCAAGTTTCAGCATCACCAGCAAAACAATGTCGTTTTCCCTGAGCTTTCAACCACATCACAAGGTCTGGTTTTCATCCACTGACTACAGAGGCAATCTAAAATACACATGGTTAAAAAGCCCAAAAACATGGCCATGAGTTACAATTATATGAGAAATCTAATTTTAACCAAAGCTCTCAAACTGTAAACACTGTTAAATACAAGAACTGTGTAAGAAAGGAATCTGAATTAGAGTCTAAAAGTGGACAAATTTAGTTTTAAATCAGAAGCAATTTGATCAAAACAGTTTGGCTAGGCATTCAAAGACATTTACTTTGAAGTTGGCCTTATTGCAGTTCAACCACCAGCCTGTTTCTTTGTCCACAAGTGCACTGTGGATAAAGAAAGTGAGGTTTTAAAAACCCAATGACAATCATTTATTTACTAAAGCTGACTATATATATATATATATATATATAACCTCCTCAGACCCTGCATCCACATATGGGAACATTACATTTTGGCTTTGCTGCACCTTATACTTCGTTGTGCTCAATAAAATTTTATACTTTGTTAACTCATGTTGTTTTTGTTGTGTTATGCTATAAAATAATCCACATCTGAGGACATATTTTTTTCTCACAAAAATATGTAACAACCATGTAACAAAATACAACTTCCTGTTCAAAGAGGAAGCTTAGTTTATATTACATATCAGGTCCATCTAATCACAAACATCTAGGAGAAACTGAAAATGCATTGCAAACAGGAGCTTGGGTCTCAGGAGGATATATATATAGCTTAGACAATATAATGGATTTTCTTCAAGTACAACATAATAAAGCCAATAAACAGTATTTGATCTCAAAGGGTCACAGTCAAACGGGGTTGGTATCATTCTCTGTATTTTGTAAAGATGGGTGTAAACCTGATTTTTTTTCTAATGGCCTGCAAGGTGTGTTTTCAAGAGGTCTGGTTTTGTATAAGTCTATGGGAAAATAGCCCTCAGCTCCTTGTTCTGTTATCTGAATAAAAACAATCCTGATGACTTTATGGTCTCAGTTATTAGTTTCAAGTTTATTCAATACAACATGATGTTTATTTTGTATATTACAGTCCCTGTTAGTGTGCAGGACGAGGTATCAAGGTGTCTATATCCATCTTTTACATACAGTCCATGGTTGTAATCGCTGCTTAAAAACGTGACCGGGGGGGGGGGGGGGCACGCTGTGGTGTTCTGTTTCTCTGTTTGTCAGCATGACACTTAATCCTTGGCTGACACTTCTTCACACTGTCTGTGCAGGTGATTTATGAACAACAGCACTCTCATGTACTGAAGCTGCTGTTCTCTATACTTAAACTGTGAAAAAAAAAATTGTAATGCTTTTGCATACCTATGCAATAACTGTATGTATCTACAGTCAAATATTTAGATATTTGTTTGTTGTAGATATTCCATTTTTAATATTAAATATTTCTCTTTTTTAAATAAACTATAGACGTATATAGTGTATCTGGTCAGTACGCCTGACATCCCTCATTTATAGCAGTGATCATCACACTGCAGTCCATTTCACTGTTGCCAGCTTGATGACTTTGTCTCCAGATTTAGCCACTTTTCATATCCTTTAAGCATTTTTTTTCAAAAACCACCCAGATCTCACACAAATACATAGAACCACAACACACAAGCCTTGCTCTCAAAACAAAGTATCCTTTCTGTACTGATGAGCAAGCGAGCACCCAGACAGAGGCTGCACTGTGTGAGAAAAAAAAAGTACGAAATTCTGTGGGATCTATTATTCTCCCATAGCTGCCCTGACTTTGTTGTAGCAGCTATGTAAAAGCTGACACCCCCATATGGCTCAGTGTAGTCACTGTATGTATCTTTAGTTAGTTACATGATGAGTCTGTGTAATAGGGGTGTAACGGTTCTGAAATCGACACAGAATCCCTTCCTGTGTTGCAGCATCGACTTCAGCCTGTCAAACTCATGACCCGCTGCCCCGCGACTCAGCTCTCATTACATTTCTAACAGAGGATTCTACAGGACACAAAAATGTTGTACAAGTGCAGCAAGTTAGGCAGTGCATGAACATACACATACACACAGGATATACTGGAGTGTTAGCAAAGTTTTATAAAGATATAGACAGTTTAGCTGTTTAAACATTTTTATTAAAACTATATTTTGTGAGGGCATGTGTTCAAACAGAATAAATACAGTGGTTATAAAATAGTTTATGTATTCAAAGGCATGACAATTAGCCACGTGCTCATGTTGCTTATGTTAGCCATGTGGAGTTGATAAGAGCACGGTTAAAGCTGTGCCTGGTTATATTTGGACCCATTATGCTAATTTACAGCTCCATATTTGTATTCTTGGGCTCATTGATTCACAGTTTCACACAATCCTTATTTATCTTCCGCTGGGCCATGAAGCAGCCTCTCACAGTCTGAAACATGCTGTAGTTCTTCTGCGTTCTTCTGATTCGCTGCCCCTCATTTCAGTATTTAATTTGACTGAGGTGGAAAACTTCTGCCGTCTCGAGCCAACACTGCTTTTATGTGACTGCTTCTAACCACTTTTAAATGGATTTAAAAAGATTGCACTGGAAACACATAACACATCTACTTTCAAGACTTACAGGTAAAAAGTGAACTGGAACATCAAAATTTTGGATTTTTTTTTTTAAAACAATCCAATCATGATTAAGTGATCGCATTTGTGATTTTTTCCCCCCATTTTTCATTATTTACTGCCTCAAGAAAAAAAGGGCAGGTAATCAACCTAAACTGTGTTCCAAAAATCCAGGTATGAACCTAAAAACAGAAAAATGATCCCCGCCTACTACCTCAGCTACCTGACTGCAGCTGTACAACAACCTACCGAGACAGGTACTGTTACTTTCATTTGTCTTGTCTGTTTAACTTTGTGTGTCTGTTTCACTACTCCACAGACAAAAAAACAGTGAGCAGAGGAGAGAAACAAGCACAACGGTACCAAAACAGAAGTAGAGACTTTCACACTGGGCTGAGAAAGTGCACATAAATAACATGAACCATCATAATGAAATGACTAATGTGTTAGATCAGCAGCTCTGAGCCTGTAAGTTTCTGAGATGGTTCTTTAGGTTGTTTTGTATGGAGCACTGCTGTCTGAATCTGGGTTTCTCCTTCAAGTTGACTCCTTGTTTCACTTACTTGTCCTCCTGCATGTTATAAATGTAGTACAGATGTTTACATGGTTAAAACGTGTCTTTAGAGAATACGTTTAAAATCAGCAAACAAAAAATATTGGATTTGGTTGGAGGATACTGACAGCATTAAAAGACACAACTGGGATGCCCCTGGGTTTAAAGGAACTCTATGACGTTCCTAAATGAATTACTAATTTTAAACACAGGCTCTTTCACAGGCCGAAGATGCCCAGAAATCCATCCACATTTTTATACTCACTCTCTCCTTCTATTTTGTCAGGGTTTCTGCTCCATACTATCTGCCTCGTGTCCTGCCTTATCTGAAACGTTCTCCTCTCAGGGCGCTGGGACTTTTTCTGGTAGAAGAGGGTCATCACTGTGCCTATTTCCAAGCTGTGGAGGATGCGGGGACCTGCCTCCAACCAGTCCAGCATCCTGGAGGCCACGACTGAACCAGCAGACCCTGCAGCACCTCCGGGGGCCTCCTCAGCGCAGCCATTGAGGCAGCCACTGAACCTGGCTGCACACATCTTCACTGCATAGCTACGAGTAAACTTGGCCGGATTACTGATCTGCTGTGATTTCTCGATAGGACGCGTATCCCTCAGTCACCTACTGAATGCATCAACGACTGGGGTTATCCAACATGTCCAAGCCACTGCTGCCAGGTTATGAACTGTATCAGCAAGAGTGACTAAAACAATTTCCCAATAGAACACAACCAAAAAGACATCAGTCAGCAGCTGCAGAGCTCAAACACTGAAACGTCTGAGATGTGAATTATCCTCTGGTACTCTGGAGTGTATTTCTGTGTTATCCTTTCCAGATGCTTCTGGCACCACACCAGTGAAATCCACTCGGGGTGAGTTCTCATCACCGCTAGACTCAGGTTTCCACCCTGCTAGTCCTTCAGTCCACGACAGCAGAGTGCAGCACGGTCCGGCTTTAAATCCTGCTTGGACCGAGTCGTCGCCTGCTCACTGCTTTTGCTGGTTCGGTAAACAGGACGTTGTTTTCCCCACTCCTCAAGTCAGAACTGGCGACAAAGATGTTTTGTAATGAATCAGGCAGATACCCGGAGGTGGCTGCAGCAGGAGCAGCGGAGAGGAGGACGGGTAGCGGCGGCCGCTATGTGGCGGCTTCATGGAGACGAAGAGACGCGCGGATGTTAGAGCACGGAGCGGCCGCGACGAGACTCGGGTGCGCTCCCATCCGCCGAAGCACTCCGCTCCTCTTCTCCGAGCGCACAGGATGCGTTCACCTTACGCAGACACCCGAAGAACCTTAATTTCACCAGTTCCTCCAAGCTGCTCCTTGCCCAGGATGTCGCTCTCTCTCTGGATCTGTGCGCCCCTTCAGCTCAAGCGCCAGAGGTCTTGAGAGGAAATTAGGACTAGGAGACCGGAAAAGCTTGATCCGATTTTTTTCTCCTCCCTTCAGTGCTGCTGTAGAGTATCTGAGGGAGATGAGGGGAGTAGAGCGAGAGTTGCAGGGAACGCCAGGGAAGGAGAGGAGGCAGAGAACAGAGCGACCTCCGTCGGCCTCCACGAGATCTGCAGGCGAGTGCACACTGAACTCAGCGGGGAACGGGGTCACGTCAGGAGGTGAAGTGCGGTTCAAATTGCAGAGGTCACCGGCGTGCCAGCCAGTACTCACCTGCAGCAGTAAATCGAATGTTTTGTGTGACTGGTGAGCCAGTTAGAGGAGTTTTTCTCTTTTTCCAGAACATTATAAAAATCATTTTTAAACTACCAATATTAATAATAATAATACGGATGTAGGTTTCACGGGGAGAAGCCCGTCGAATATTTATAACACACGAACTTGTCCAACGCAGTGAAGAAGAAGAGGATTTACTTTAGTGATAAGCAGCAAAGTAATAAAACAAAAACATTTTACTCTAAAACTAAAGCACAAACTTCTTTGATGGTCTGCAGTTCACAGCGGGACATATTATTTGTCAGGTAATTCCACTAAAATGCTACAAAAGGCACCATCAGTGGAGGTCCAGTTCAGTAAGTGGAATTACGGGAAATGAAGCCAGCAGGTGGGGGAACCTTCAGTTCCGGTAACCCATAACAGATAAGTCATAGGTCAGCTGACCTGTGCTGCAGCTGCTCTGAGGTTTGCGGCCGAATCAATTCTGCAGTGTATAAGCAGATGTTACATAAGCCATCATTGCTGCTGTCCAACCCTTAGTCAGTACAAAGTTACTTAGAATTTGGACAAAAAACATCAGATGGATTTAAACTGATGACTCCTAATGCAAGTTCTCAGCAGCTGTAATGAATCACATCCGGGCACTTATTTCGGCAGCTATTTGAAGCATTTTCTAGATTACCTTTCTCTTCCTTGGTCAACAGCACATAAAATGTGCATGTACAAAAATATTCAGTCAAATCTGAAAAAAAATAAAAATATTTCTGACTTGGCACAAAAACAAGCTTTCAAAAACTTTTTATCATCATCTTTGATGTTTGCAAAATTCTACCATAAATTCCAATTCAGAATTCTTTTTCAATTCATGTCTCCCTCTTTTATAATGTCTTTGCTGGTGCCCAGGACCTGACACAGCGATGACCATGGCTACCTCAGTCTGCCCTGCACCAGTCCAACATCATCTTAAACTACACAGTTTAACCTGCATTTACTGCTCCATATAATCTGTGAATAACATGTAATTACCTTTTAATTTGTTTTAAAAACATTTTTTTCTGTACAGCACTGTGCAAAAGTCATTTCTTTATTTTTGCTATTTTACTTTTGTTTCATTCTTCAATACAGCCTGAACCCTCTTAGGCAGCTTTGTTGTAATTTCTTTAAGTAGTCTTCAGGAATAGTTCTCCAGGCTTCTTCAAGTACATTCTAAAGCTCTTCTTTGGATGATGGCTGCATTTGTTCTTTTCTGTCAAGATGATCCCACAGTGCTTCAATAATGTCAGAAGTCAATCCATGAGTGGTATGGTAGTGTTCCATTGTGTTGTTTTCATGCTTTTACTGCATATGCAGTGTGTTTGGGATTACTGTCATGCAGAAAAATGTAATGGGTGCCAATCAGATGCGTTCCAGATAGTATTGCATGGTGGATCAAAATCTGATGATGCTTTTCTGTATTCATAATTCCATCAATTTTGACAAGATCCCCAACACCACTGGCTGTAATGCAGCCCCAAAACATACACTATATTGCCAAAAGTATTCAGTCATCTGCCTTTAGATGCATATGAAATTCTTAATCCATATGGTTTAATATGATGTTGGCCCTTTGCAGCTATAACAGCTTCAACTCTTCTGGGAAGGCTTTCCACACGTTTAGGAGTGTTTATGGGAATTTTTGAGCATTCTTCCAGAAAGTGCATTTGTGAGGTCAGACACTGATATTGGATGAGAAAACCTGGCTCACAGTCGCTGCTCTAATTCATCCCAAAGGTGTTGGGTTGAGGTCAGGACTCTGACCTCTGACCAGTCAAGTTCTTCCACACCAAACTCACTCATCCATGTCTTTATGGATCTTGCTTTGTGCACTGGTGTGCAGTCATGTTGGAACAGGAAGGGGGCATCCCCAAAATGTTCACACAAAATTGGGAGCATGAAATTACCCAAAATGTCTTGCTAATCAGAAGCATTAATATATGGAAAGAAAATTGACTCAAAATACCTGTCTGTTTGTAATGCTGGATTTGTAATTTTTTGTAAGTTGTAAATATCATTTTGTGCATAACTTCAGGTACTTGTAAATGTGTGTTCAAATACAAGCACAAATATTAAGAAATTACGAATACAAAATACAAGCCACAACAGACACCAACAACCTTGCAGCCGCCTCAGCAATGGCAAATGGACTTGTATGGCATTTTATACTCTGCATGAGTACTCAAAGTGCTTTACAACACATCTCATGCCTCATTCACACACATATAAGCACCTCTCTTTATGCCGAAGTGCTTTCTATCGAATATTCACATTCCGATGAATGCATCAGGAGCAACTCAGGGTTCAGTATCTTGTCCATGGAGACTTGGGCAGCCAAGGATCAAACCACCAGCTATTAGTAAATTTGATAACCTACTCTATCTCCTGAGCCACAGCGACCCGGATGGAGGTGCAGAACATGATCCACTCAGACTCAGTGTTCTCAGCCTCCCTTGGAATGCAATTGAAGCACTGCTGGAGGTAGGAATTGAAGATCTCGTTGATTAGTTGTCTGTTAAGGGGTGCACCTCTGCCAGATGTTCCCAGTGCACCCTCACTGTCTGCCAGACCTTGTGTACCCAAGGTCTGGCAGACAGACCTTGGGTACACAAGGTCTGGCAGACACCTGATCCAACCCACCACCAGGCTGTAATCAGTTGACAGCTCAGCACTTCTCTTTACCCGAGTCCAAGACATATGGCCGCAGATCTGATACGATTACAAAATTGATCATCAACCTGCAACCTAGAGTCTCCTGGTGCCAGGTGTACTTATGAATACCCTTATGCTTAGCACAGAAGTCCAATAACAGACCACCACTTGGGTTCATATCAGGCAGGCTATTCCTCCCAATTATGCCCATCCAGGTCACATTGTCATGAGCACTAAAGTCCCCCAGCAAAACAATGGAGTCCCTAGACTCTAGAAGAGTCAAAGAGCAATTCAGATAACCTCTATGTCATAGAGGTTATCTGAATTGCTCTTTGTCTGGCCCCTTGCCCTCTAATGTTGAAGATTCAAAATGCATGGTCCAAAACCTATGATTAAAGACATACTGTTGTTCTCAGAGTTGAAGTTGTGGGGAGACTGCTGAATTACACAAGGTCCTCCAGACAGTTCACATTCAGGACTTTATGGTGGAACTGCTGCAAAGAAACTACCACTGAGGAAGACCAAGAAGAAAACTGATTGCTTCAAGAAACAGAGAATGCACATTGGACTTGTGGAAATCTGAAATTTGGTCTGATGAGTCCAAATGTGAGAATTTCAGAACCAGCCGTGTCCCTATGAGAAGCTGAGCGTGTTTGCATAGTAAAGCATGGATGAGGAGGTGTGACAGTCTGTGACTGTGTGGTGTCCAATCTGGTTTGAGCTTAGTGGGACCATCATTTATTAGTCATTTATTTTAGCAGCACAATGTAACCTTATACTGTGTATATATACAAAGTATGAGATGACTTTTTTTCCTCATTCATCCCTATATGTGTTTGCTATTTCTTCATCTTTTGTAACGGCAGCGCTTCTCTGTGAGGTTGCAACGCCGCAGATCACTTGTCTCCCATGTATGTGTTGATTGTATTGTCTTGATGAGTGTTCTGGAACCTAATTTCCCTGACAGGACCTTCCCCAAGGGATCAATAAAGTTTAATCTAATCTAATAATCTAATCAATGAGCAAAAACACTCATCAAAGCTCCGTAAGAACTGTTTGACCAAGATGCAGAGTAATGGAGGGCTGATCAGATCTAAATCCAACTGAATTTCAATTTTGGGACAAGCTGTAGTACAGAGTGAAGGGAAAGCAGCCAACAAGTGCTCAGGATATGTTTATCTCCTTGAAGACTGCTGGAAAAGCTCCAGATGTTGACCTCATGAAGCTGGGAGAGAATAATAACTGCAACACTGCTATGGAAAAAGGGCTTACCTATTTTGATTTTACACTTTTTTGTTTTTTCACAGGTTTGATGTCCAGTAGATGTGTCCAAACTTTTGTCTGGTACGGTATAAACTTGGAACTCACAGACACTCAAATAATCTAAGTGCAGGTTTTTTATTTTTTTGTGCTTTACTTTAAAATTTCCATTTTCTTATCCTTTATACACATTTCAATGGAAATATACTTTTTTAAGAGCTAGAGTTACATTTTACTTTTCACAAAATCCCCATTTTACATACAAATATAATAAACTCAATTCTATTTTATTTATATAGCGCGAAATCACAACAAACAGTGTTTGACTCCAGGTTAGGTTTAGTCCTTGACAGTTTTAGGAAAAATATCATAAACCATCTCACAAGTTCTAGGAGAGGCTTGACCCCTAGTCTGGCAACCACTGGACTGCACAACCTGTTAATAAAGGCAGGTAAAACTAGCTCCAGTGTGACAACAGTAAAATCTAGCAAATGAGAATTCATTTGTATGAATGTATATACAGTATAGAGGCTAAGTTGATTCTCATTTTACTGCACAATGAGTACATTTAGGTAGGATACTTTAAGTACCTTTTGCACTGTTATTATGAACAGTGCTGTGCAAAAGTCTTGAACTACAACTCATTTACTTTTTTTGATCCACTTAACACTGATCTATGAATTAGCCACGAATTAAAAAGGCACCTGACTCACAGTTATCTTGTTTGTTTTTTTAAATTTCGTTTCGACTCGTTTTTGAGTTTATTTTCAGTTAGTTTCCAGAGTAGGTTTTCTCAGTTCAATTTAGTTTGGAGGGCAAATAAGTGGCAGATCCAAAAAACTATCTACAGCAGATGAATAGTATCAGAAAGTTGTGTCCTTAAGAAATAGGAAAAAAATCCAGCAAAGACCTGACACAGTCACTAAGAAAGTACACGAGTGTAGAATTTTAAATAGAGGACTTGCCCCTTTTGATACCCTTAACTAATAACTCTCCCAACACTGACCATTATCTATGTTGTAAAATAGAGTAAAGTTCAGTAATGTGCATTAGCAGGACTCCCTGGAGCCATAAGAGTGTGGACTGATCCACCTCTGAGACAGTTGTGGATGATATCACTGCCTCTCCATGCATAATCAGCTCCATATGTCCACTGGGTGTACCTCCAGTTCTACTACCACTGATCATCAGACAGCCAATTAGAATTCAAGAAAACTCTGCTCACATGTCCTACAGCAGCAAGGGGCGTGGGGGTAGGATGTAGAGTATTGTAGCCAAGAGTTTTCAAGGCAGAGTGGGCGTTCAGTCGACCACTGAAAGGTCAAATTTTACATCTACACTAAGCCGAGCTATTACACTGTCTCCATCTTCATTCTGCTTCTTAGCAACTTAGAATTAACCCTGTAACAAATCCATAAACTGCAAAAAAAACAAAACAAAAAAAAACATGTCAGTGAAATTAAATTAGAGCATATTTAAAACAGTTTTGGTTTTTAGGTAAATGAGCAGAACACATGGAAGCAGGTGCAGTCTTTTTGAAGTGGCTTGTATTACCAGCCATTCTGTTTCTATACTGCCACGAAGTACTGATACTGGCATAAAACAACACACTGTTGATTCATGATTAAACACAACACATATGAAAGTACCAACAGGTAAAAATACAGAATACTGGAAGACATTTAGGCTGCACTATTAAAAATTTCACAAGCTCAACACTAACATCTGATCCATAGGGCATATTTCTGGCAGCTGAAAGACGACTGAAAGTAACACAGGAGTAAAAGGAGTTATACAGAGCTTAGAACCGATTATTTTTTCTCTGTGGATTCAATGCAAGCGTCCATTTATCTTGTACTGAGTAATTCCACTGGATGATAAACAGAGACTTTACTTGTGAACAGGTTTATATTACTAAAAGATATCACTACGAAACTGCACTAGTTAAGTTAATCTAGTTAACTTGAACATACTTTCCCAAAACAGAAATCTGAATATTGAATAAAACCACATTTGTGTAACATTTTATTAACATATTAAGAGCCAAGAAAAAACAAACACATTTTAGGTAAAACTGTTGCATAAATGAAGCACTGAAGGACCAATGAATAAACTTCTTGGTGAAAAGCATTAGAATACAGACAGTAATACAGCAGGAACGTTTGGGGGGTGTAAGCAGCCTCTGTAGATACAGACTGAAAAATACATCTTTTTTATTTTTAAACAAGTTACAAGTAAGAATTTTAAAGAACTGGTACCCCTGTTGATTATTAATATGAAGATAAATTACTAAATGACTGACTGGTGAGCTGTACAGGGTGTACCCTGCCTCTCACCCTTTGACAGCTGGGATAGGCTGCAGCCCTCCTGTGACCCTGAATTGGATAAGCAGAAGGAAATGCAGAGATGGATGACTTGTACTTGTTGTATTGAGAGTTTTCTGGAATGTTATGGTTAAACAAGCATATTAGGTGTTATTGTATTAAATAGGCAGCACAGTGGACGGGTGGTTAAGAACTGAAAGAACAAATTATCCTTCATAGCATCCTTAGTAAAATGCTTAGCCCCCCCTTAGCACCCACAGAAAAATATTTCTGGAGCCGCCACTGCACACTACTGCCTCACAGCTAGAATGACATCTAGAAGGCCTGGGTTTGATTCCACCTTGGCCCGGGCCTCTTTCTGTGGAGTTTGCATGTTCTCCCCGTGTCTGCGTGGGTTTCCCTGCCCTGCCACAGTCCAAAGACATGCAGTTACTGGGGTTAGGTTAATTGGTCACTCTAAATTGCCCATAGGTGTGAATATGAGTGTGAATGGCTGTCTGCCTCTCTGTGTTGGCCCTGCGACAGGCTGGGACCTGTACAGGGTGTACCCTGGCTGTTACCCTATGGCAGCTGGGACCAGAGAATGTGTTGGTGCGGCTCCTGTCTTGGGATTTGTTTGGAAGTTTATTCTTGAAAGTTTCCAAATGTAAAAAACATGCGCACATGCCTAAAGGTTAATCTAAACCTGATGGTCTTTCTTCCCACTAAACTTTAACTTCATTTTAACCCTATTTTTATAAACACTCCTTAGATCTGAATGACAGATGCCACAACACAACTGTTATTTCCTGTATTTGTTAACACTGTTGTGGTTCATTCAGACCATGCTCTACAAATATATGAACTTCTCCTGTGAGACAATTCCAGAAGCACTTTCAATAAAAAGAAAAGAAACCCAACAGAGCAGTTGTGCAGAATTCTCTTTAGTTGTCCAAAAGAAAGTTGGTGTCGTTGCTGCGTCCTTTTTGGATCTCTTTGACCATGCTGTGGAGTTTCTCAGAGAGCGCCACCTGGTGGAAGAGAAGGCCACAGGCACAGGTAAAGAAATCTTTCATCTTACTCTAGGATAATCTGTGAGAGTTCATTTTTGTGTCTTAGTGAAGGTGTGAGTTGTCCTGTCCTGTTGCATTCACTACAGCTTGTACTGAGACTCACTGTGTAAGAGTCTGGCTCCTGCAGTCTCTTATGTCGAGGGTGCAAAGTCTGAAGGGAGCTCTGGACCTTTGCTCTAGTTTCCGCAGCACTGCTCAGAGGCTGTGTGACCTAGAACATGTTGGAGAGACACTCAAAGACAAAACTCCCCCACAGTAAAGTGCTGCAATAACATTGTTGTTTGGCACTGTTTCAAATATGAAGCTTGATTTCTTTGTAGTTTTTTAAAGGCAGTTTTTTATGCTGTTATATTATCTGGTTTTGGTCTGCAATGTGATTTTCCCACAATTCTTCATAAGCTTTCTGCTAACGTTTGAGAGAGCGGCCCATGCTCACCTGTCCTTTACTAAACACTTCCTGTCGCAGACAGGTGACCTGAGCTGGAGTGACTGAGAGGGCAGCGCTGTTGCACCCCAGGGTGTAACAGCTCAGTGGGTGTCCTGCTTCTGGAGGAGACTCCACCGCCAGACACACCACATCTAGACAAGGATGACCTGCAGAGGAGAAAAGGCACAAGCCAATGCAATATTTATAGGAAAATATTCATACACACTGAAGTAAACGGATCAGTTATTACACAGAAGCTTATAAACTATGACACTGTGACAGCTCTCCTGCCTGAAGAGAGGATCACATTCTCATTTTCTGTTCGATTCGCAGCAGCACGTCTGGTCTTCAACCATCCAAAAAGGGCACATGTCACCCCGCTTCCCATTGAGCTCCATTGGCTTCCGGTTGCTGCTCGCATCAAACATAAAGCCTGCACGATCGCTTACAAGGTGATGACAG
>JAVDPK010000305.1:56107-71487 GCA_034780415.1 Cichlasoma orientale | reverse complement strand
ATTAGCCAGTATAGATGACGCGTATAGACATACTGTTTTAATGTTGCATTGTTTTAATGTTTTAACATTTTAATGTTCTGATTTTATACTTTTCCTATATTTGTAAGTCGCTTTGGATAAAAGTGTCTGCTAAATAAAATAAAGTAAGTAAAGATTCTGATCGGATCTGTTTCTGTGATAATTTATTATTGTTGTGTCACACAGAGAAAGAAACTCAGCTGGAGCAGGTAGTACTCACTAATTCTCACCTTCAGCATCTATTAGGCGGTACACAGCTTTCCTCCCAGGAACAGTGCTCTTTTCTGGGTCCTCACTGATCTTCATCCTTGGCCTTCCTCTCACTTCCACCAGCTAGAGAACAGACAAAACCGTCCAGATGTCAATATGGCAGGACACGAGAGAGGCTAGTGAGTGAGACTTGTCATTAAATTACCTTATACACGCAGCCAAGTGAGGGTTGTTTTGTGCACGTAACCAGATGTGTTCCAATACCAACTACATTGATCTCATTCTCCTGAAACAATGATACAGTAAAAAGTCCATCAGGGAAAAGTCTTGGAGGGAGTCACATTTACAAGTTACAAAATGAGTGACTGATTTCTAATGAATAACTAAAGTGTGTGTAAAGTGCGTGGTCACTCCCTTCACCTTGCTGTTGAGTTCGGCCATGCTCTCTTCTGAGATGTTGTTGGTCCCGACGATGATCAGCGAATCAAAATCAGGGATAGAGAAACTGCAAAAACGAATTGAACAAAAAGAGAAGACTCAAAAAGCAAGGACAAAAAATTAGACGTGTACCACAGACTTCTGGAGAAGTCTAAACACATCTCACTGCAACTTTAAAACAGACGCATGCACACATCCACCTTACTCACTGCTCACTGCAGAGTCTGAAGACACGCCGCACAACAAGGGACTGCCTGCAGAGGTCCCCACTATCCAGACGAACCCCCACAGGCCTGTAGCCGAGTTCAAACAGTACTAGCGCCACAGCACAGAAGTTCAACAGACCGCTACTGAAATCACACACACACACGCACACGCACACACACCCCAAATGAAGATCAAATGAAGACTGGATAATGAATAATATGACTCAGTAGCTACAGCCCCGGTTCAAAGCTGTGAAATGGGTGCAAGAATCAGAGCTGATTGTGAACGTATTCAGAAAAAAAATCAATCCACTGTCTTAACTGCTTTTCAAATTAGAGCCATTTTGAGGTTAGAGTGACCAAGTTCGAAATTAGAGAGATGAAAAATGAAGCAAACTCAAAAGCATCAAAACATGCAGTTCCTGGAGCAGCCACTTAGTGCCATCGCTAACAGCCAGTCAAGTTCCAAAGTTAAAATGCCCAACTTTAGATATGAAATGATCTTCTTTACAGCCCAGTATCAAACCTTGTGTTGGCCTCTATTCATAACAACTGATGGGAATCTTGTTACAACTCATCCATCTGGATTTTGTTATGACAGCTATAACTGCTAGCTGCTGGCTAGGCTCAAAGACTGTATATAAAAGATGGATGTAGATTCTGGATCTGAAAAGTAAAGCCAATTGCAAGTGCCTCTGTGCCCTATAACGGCTGTAGCCGGTCAGCGTCCACAACTATTTACTGCTGTAAAACCTTGTAAAAGGAGGCCGATACAGGTCGATGAGTCAGTGAAGCTCACTTCTGTCCGATGACAGCGATACTGAGGTGAGCTGTTGAGGATGTCCTGAAGAAACTAAATGGCGGTTGCCAAATTGCTAACTTTGAGGCTTCAAAATGTGGAGTCCAATGAGTTTTATAACCGTGGTTGCTTCCATCTTTTACATACAGTCTAAGTTACTTACACCTACGGGTAATTTTAATGATGGTTTTAGGCTTTCATGGGCAAAACTGCTAATGTGTCAGCTTCAACTCATGTACGCACTGTGACCTTTATAAACCTAATGTTATGCAGGAGTTACCAGGCAACACTGTAGCTGTCAATCACTGGGAGGAAGTTCTGAGGATAGGCGATGGCGTAAGACAAGAAAGCAGCCAACTCTCCCTCATGGATTTTCCCAGGCTCTGCTCCCAGATGCTCACACACACGACTCAGCCAGCCTTTTGTTAAAGAAATGATATCGACTGGGTTGTGGTCCCTGTTCACTGGCAAAAGTGTCTGTAAAGGGACAATCAACAAGTAATTAAGAGTTTGTTTAAAGCAACAGATCATTTAATATACTAAATTACAACAGGAGGCAGAGCCTTCACCTCTCGTGTCCTGTGGAACAGCTCCCAGTTTGGCTTCAGGAGACAGATGCCCTCTCAAAATTTAAAATTAGGATTAAAACTTTTTGCTAAAGCACCTAGTTGGAGTTGGATCTTTTTAAACCATCCCTTGGTGCAGTGTTTATATGCCACTGGTGCAGGTCATTGATTTTTGCCTACTCTCCCCTAGAGTTTGTCTTTTATTGTGTTGTTTGTTAATGTTGGCTCTGTGGTCTCTTCCAGTTAAAAGGGAGTTCTTTGTCCCCACTGTCGCCAAGTATTACTCTTAAGGGTTTGTCTGATTGTTATATTTTTTCTTCACCTGACTATAAACACTTAGAGACCGCTTTGTTAGATACTGATCAAATCCATAATAAAGTGGCTGTGAGTACAAGACATGACAAAGATCACAGCTGACCTCTACAAAACCTGCTGAATAAGGTTGAAAAATGCAAAGTCATGTACACACAGAAACAGCATCTCTAATTATTCATGGACAGTTGGTGTCACTTAATAACACATGATTTAAATTATATGTCAGCATCAGCAATAAGATTAAAAATATGTGAAATCACCACTGACTTTATTTCCTTCTATTCAACCAGAAATTTCTGGTACAGGCAAAACATTAATGGGGTTAATTAACTCAAACATCATGTGAGTGGTATGTCCCACTCACATGATGTAGAGTGAGAGAGCACATACTCACTTGCGGGCTCACTTCCTCCAAGGAGGTAAAAGAAGTGACGTATGAGTGCGCCATGGTCCCTGCCACGGGGATCCCAAACAGGAAACCAGCCTGAACGTTACTCGTAAGATCAAACCCTAAACGACAGAATTCAGCTTGAGCCTCAGTGTGTGCATGTAGAAGCAAAATCATTTCAATTCCATTTCATCACTTCAATACATCGCATGTTGGTTTTTGTTCATTTGCTGCCATCTAGCAATGCTCTGTGTGAAGTTCAATAAATACTGCAGATACACTATAAGACAGCATGGAAATCATGCATTTTTAAAGAGATATAAGAAAGCAGTCTTTAACTGACAAATTCACAAATGTTACAAGTGATCTGTACAGATCAGTGAGAATCAGAACATCAAGTAATCACACAGCATTCACCTCCAATGTGTGTGTATCGGGAGGCGGTGAGTCCTCCATCTGGACCCTGAGCCCTCCTGAGGCCCATCTCCAGCAGCTTCCTCTTAGGGCCTGCCACCAGACGGAAACGGGCAGCGTTAGTGCACACCAGGCTGAAAGCAGAGGACAGAGAGGACATTGAAGAAGCAATCCATTTCATAAAAAAATTATCGTGAATACGTTTATTAACATTCCCCAAAGGTCTGACAGATGTCTTTAGGTTCTCTTGAATCTTTTGAATTTTAAATGGAATTCTGCTGAAATGTAAAAGGCCTCAGAGTGAAGGTAGCAGCTTTAAAGATGACACGACACTGAAAAATAATCAGTAAGGACATGATTTTGCCAGGACAAACAGAAATATGACTCTGTGTGTTTTACCTGGCGTAGTTGACGAGACACAGTAAACTTGTCTCCAGCAGTTGAACCACGGCCAGTGGACCAGCCACCTCCATGAGAGGCACCTGCAGGTATTATGACATGCACCAATTAGTCCCTCTGACCGTGACCTTTGAACCTCAGTTTAAAACACAGAAAGACTCACAGCTCACCCTGGCAAACACCACAGTGCCCTCTGGGACGGAGTGGAGTGTTACACCCGAACAGTCGAGGCATCGCAGGAACTGGAAGAAGGCAGGGTCGGTGGCCGGAGGCATGACGGAGCGCAGAAACTCCACATCTGGATCCACGAATACACAGTGTTAACACAACAGCTGGAACACTGTCAGTAAGAACAACAGAGCGCACCCAT
Source organism: Cichlasoma orientale (assembly GCA_034780415.1). Taxonomy (NCBI): domain Eukaryota; kingdom Metazoa; phylum Chordata; class Actinopteri; order Cichliformes; family Cichlidae; genus Cichlasoma; species Cichlasoma orientale. Next base: position 67,364 of record JAVDPK010000305.1, on the reverse strand, counting down.
CCATTCATTCTGAGACAGCCCAGCGGTATCCAAGGAACACATAATTGTGGTGATAGCGAACACTTCTGACAGCAAAATAATAAAATTCTCGGCCTGGCACAGCGTTGGGCGATCAACCACTGGCTAGAACCCTGGTCTCCTGAGCAATTCCACCTCATTCTTCTTCAGTGAATCTCTCAAGCTCCTTCAGATTTGATGGTCTTCTGGCATGGTCTTCAGTTCACCCGACAAGTTTTCAATGGGATTCAAGTGAGTGCTTTGTGCAGGCCAGTTAATGTTAAGTAATATTGACTACTGAATATTGGTAGTTAATGTGAATTTCTGTGTATGTATATGGCAAAATTGGCAAACTTCAACAATGTATCATAGGTAACTGCTCTACAAACAGATTGTGTGTGATTTCTATCTTGAGCTCACTCAATTGCAAAGCAGCGCTGCAGCACTGAGGCAAGAAAGGACAAAGTCTGACTGGAGAACCTAATTTAGGTCTTAAGAGTGTCCAAAGTCCAAGGAGGAGGTCAGAAAAGGGGCGGGCTTCCAGAGCGTTTCCACAGCATTGATGGCCGTTTAAGAATTTTTAAGAAATCAACTGGAAAGAAGTTTTTTTCCAAATTAGCTGTTATTAGACTACAAAATGATGTCAATTTTTTGCGACACCCTGTACTAATACTGGGGAATGTCACCCTGAACCACACCTTTGTTATGCTGCTATAGTCTAAGCTAATGTATGCTACGATGTTATGATGCAGCCTATGCAAGTGGCTGATGATTTATACTTGTGGGTGTGTTCCTATGCTGCTTTGCATTTTCATCACCAAAACTCTAGCTGGTAGTGTGGCTTCTCTCTCGAGTTCATCCACTCTCTTCCAGCTGATTTGAAAGATGGTGACACAAGAATTAGCTGGAAATGCATAAAAGGAACCAGTGGTACAGAATGGGCCAATCACACGACTCGATGTGCATTTCAATTTCTAGTGATGTGCATGTCACGTTATGGCTTAAATTACAGCAAAGATTAGGCAGTTGATCGCCCGGCTCTGTGCCGGGACGGGGTACTGTCACGCTGGGCTGAGAATTTCACCAGTTCACTATTGGAACTGTTCGCTATTACCACAATGAGCAAGCGTTCATCCAATACACAGGGCAGGACCCCCACTCCCAACCCACCCCCCAGTCATCTGATACCGCTGGGCTAGATTTTTTCTGGCTAGATCCCTGCAAAAGTGTACATTTAGTGGAGTAAACATTTTTCTTCTGGCAACTTTCATGCTTTTGATTTAAGGTGTTGAGACAGCAGATATAGTTGAAGATTTCGATTTTTTTTTTTTTTTTTTTTTTTTAATGTAGTGAAATACCTCTCTGTAAGTTTTAGGGACATCATAGTACCATGAGCTACTTTGCTCTCCCTAAATGCTCTAATGCGGACTGCTCTAAACGACAGCCAAACCAGGCTAGTTCTGTACAACGGGATTAAAATCAAAATGGAAAAACTCTCCTAAATCGGCTCTGGTGCAAACTCCTTGCATACTCAGAACTCTGCAGTTGCTCTGATCCTTTGACTTGTTTATTTTTTCTGCTTGCAAGGAAACACATTTTACAAAGACATGACTGTTACCTTTATTGTAATAACAGAACCAATGTTCAGACCTAAACTTCAGCTGTTAGTAGTTTTAATGTGTATTTCATTAAACTTTCCTGGAATCATGGTAACCAGCCTGACTGAGGAGGACGGTGAGCGGATGGCCTGTGCAGACCCCTCATGTCTCTTTGAAACTAAAAAGAAGTCATTCATCAGCTTAAGCAGTTGGTTTTAAAGCAGAGCCCTGCTCAAAAATTGCAAAACAAATGGAATGTTGAGGATATTGTGAGCTCACAATCAAACATGTGTGCTGAGTTCACTGATCCACTTCTGCACCCAGAGAAAATGCCTCAGGCAAAGTGACTTGAGCCAATGCTCCCTTGTTAATAAAAGGTTAATTTATTCAAATATTTAATCATTAAGGAAAATGTGCTTGATATAAACGGAATATATACCAATCAAGCACATTTAATTTGATCAGATTCCATTAAAATTAACATTTTATGTGATTATGTAACAAAAATCACGTGGAAAATTTACATGTAATCAAATTAGTTAAAGTCAACATTTTGGGCATAAATATTTTTGTGTACCAGACGTCCGGAGGAAAGAAAAGTCACGCTGCCCTGACTAACAACAAGCCTTTCATTAGTTAACATATAACGTTATTAGATCCAGTTTGTTGTGACATTAGTGTTAGTAAGTTGATCTCTTCACCTTCGTCTGTGAAGCGAAAGCTGCGCAGGAACAGCAGGCAGTCGTGCAGTCCGGCGAACAGCGAGAAGCCGCCGCCGAACGGAATGTCCCTGAAGAAAAGCTCGAACACGGCGTGCTCCTGGTGCCGGCCGGCCCGCCAGTACGCATACGCCATGGTGAACTGGTACAAGTCGGTGAGCAGCGGGGGAACCCGCTCCCGGATAGACCGCTCCATAAGCCCGCCGCATGTGCTGCTGGACGGCGCTGCCATGTTATCCGAGTCCTGATGCCAAGCTTTCTGGGACTTGGAGTTCTCCCCACCACCCCCTGAGGCAGAAACAGAGCGGAACAGCTGATAAACCAACCTCAGAGTCTCGGCAACTGCTGCAGTTCCACTTTCAAATAGCAATTTACAGCGCGCAGTTAGTGTTTCTGATGGTGTGCATTTACAGACTAATGATTCCTGAGAGTGTCAACACGGGTCACGAAGTCACGTGCTTTAACCTAACTCAATGTATGACCTAAAAAAAAGTTTCGTTCACTTTGATTCGCTTTAGGTTTTTAAAAGAATCCATACGGCTATCTGCTGGAGAAAGTTGACTACTGTAATGCTCTAATAACCCCTCAAAACTTTGGAATATCTAACCAGATGATCTGCTCTTAATGCTATAAACAATCTATTGATGACTGCTCTTAGAGTTAGTTTTCTCTGAGCAGGCCAGTGTATCACGTTTATAATCTAATTGTGTATTTTGCTGAAGCTGACAGGACTCTATGCAGTCCTGTGAAAAACGGAGTGCACTTTTAATGCGTCCACAGGCATTAAGAGGCTCAACCGCTGCTAAGAGCAGTCAGGTGTGTGTTAAAACAGCGAATTCACCCGTGCAATGCTCAGAGAACATGCAAGAACCCAACACCTCAGGATGTTCAATCTTAACATGCGTGACAGTACAGTTAGAAAAAAGCCTGAACAAGTGTGGCTTGTTTGGCAGGGCTATCAGGAGAAAGCCTTTTCTCTCTAAAAAGAACATGGCAGCATGGATTAGGTTCGCAAAGCTGCATCGGAACAAACTACATGACTTCTGGAACCATGTCCTTTGGGCAGACCAAAGACCAAGGCTGTGATGTTTGGCTACATGCACAGCACCGTGCATGGCGAAAACCAAACAGCATATCAGCACAAACGCCTCATAGCAGCTGTCAGTACGGTAATGGAGGGGTGGCGATTTGGGCTTATTATGCAGTCACGCACTCCTAACTAACTATTCTAGAGTCAAATATGACGCCATCTGTCCGACAGCTAAAGCTTTGCTGAAAATGGGCCATGCAACAGAACATTGATCCCAATGTGGTAATCTATGATACATTAATGTTTTTTTTCTTTAAAATAATCTGCTCAGTCCATGCTCACCATTACCTTCTTGCCAGCCAATAAGATTCCCTTCTCCTGCTTCCCTCCTCCTTTCAAATACGGCGAGGCAAACCGGCACGATGGCAGCTGGCGGAGAAGTGGTAGAAGTGTGTCTCCCGGTGCTCACAGTGAGACGGTCAACCTGCCCACGGATATTATATATGTAAGGAGCAGCTTTCCTCACTGCCCAGGCTTCAGACCCCCTCGGATCGCGGGCAGGAGCAGCTTTCCAGCCTCTCTCCTGTCGGACAGGAACCCAGAAATGCTGGGGCTGGAGGCAACGCAGGTTTCCCCTCTCAAAGAGTCTATACTGTTTTGTTTCGGGGAGAGGATTTACTTCTTTGGAGAAATACCGTCTACGCTGCAACATACACGACAAAGATCCTCTATTATTTGGCTCAAGGAAGAGGATTCGCTTGGGAGGGAATCTGGGGAAGGAGGAGGCTTATTTTGGGTCGTTTTATTTCACCATTGGAACTGAACTGAAATACTGGTTTGTTTGCATCCCTGGGAACAGGCGTTTTGGCTTAAGTTTGGGTTTCTTTATGATATTTTGGTGCTTATTTGCTGGATTTTTTTTCTAAGTGTGGGCTTTCTGTTGTAATATAGTCTTATATTGACAAGCATGATTTCCCTTCAGGAATGTGCCTGACCTTTTCATTTACAGAGCTGGTTTCAGATGGGTTCATGGGGGTATGAGTTATTGAATTCCTGAATCCAGGTGGGGACTGACTCAGTAACCAAGTTTTTTTTGTTTGTTTGTCAGAGAGCTCTGTGGCTGGCACCCCAAAAAGTAAACGATGAAAATAAGGTAATTCATGGGCAATCCGCTAATGGCTGAGAGAAAAAAAAAAAAGAATTTTATTGTTGCAGTGGCTCAGTCAATGTCCGTTCTCAACGTCGCTGAAGTGCTGTAGTGGAACCTTTAGAGGGCTGAGCCCACAAACCTCAGTGAACTGAAACTAAACTGTCGACCAAAATTCGTTCACAATGATTTGAGAGGCTGAGAAAGCCAAACGATTACTTCAGTCTGTTTCTACAAGCTGTTGAATCATGGGTTTCACAGGACTCTGCAGTCCTTTTTTATAAATAAACGTATTTGATGTACTACAGTATCTGTACTTAATGTGTCAAGTTTTGTTTTTAACAGACAATTGGTTTCCTGACTACAGCTTGTCAGACAACTGTTTTCAAACTTATGATTAAACTTTTGAACAAGAATTTGATTCATTTTGATCCTCCTCAGATTTTCCAGTTATCCATGTGGCAGTAAAGAGGAACAAAAACGAATGAAACAGTGAGATCGCTTTAAAAATCACATTAATGTAAAAATAGGAAAACAACTACAGACAAATTAGCACAAGCTGTATATTAGAGCACAGCTCTGAATGGCCCTCACCCACGGCTGCTGAATCATAAGTGTGTGTGTAAAAGGCATTTTAAAGTTGTAGAAATGTGACAAAAATAAACAGTTAATTTTACAGCTTTCAAATTAATGCTCTTAGACTTTGCATTTCATACAGTGAATGAATCTGTATCAAGTTTATTTGAGAAGGGAGAATACATATTCTTTTTTTTTTTTTTTTTTAACAGAAATGTATCCAAGTTAGCCAAAAGGATAAATTCCATCTGCAGTCCATTTGCCTGATGTTGCTAGGCATCCAAATATTACAGATATAATACAATATATACAATAGTTAAAATAACCTCGATTATAAATCACTGCTCTTATGATAGAATAACTTGGATTTCTCTCCAAGTTTGCTCAGAACAGCCTAATTAGTGGATTTCTTCACTGAAGTATGAATAAATCTGCATTCTAAATATATTCATATTTTCCACATTATGTTTGGAGATCGATTACAGAACGGCACAAAAACAATTCTATAAACAGAATTATGTTCAGACTTTGACAGAATGCATTTGCATTTACACAGCACTCAACCACTGCATCGCTCTGCTGAACACTCTTTTGACTTTCTGCATAACTTTGTCTCTTCAGGACCATAAATGGAATTCAAATGAAATGCCATTAAAGAGCTGCCGCCTCAAACAAGGAGACAAAAGAAGACATCTGTTTTTAAGCCAAAAACAAAAAAGATTGTGGAAAAATGATTCATTAGTGAGTCTCATTTCTCACACATCCCATCACTAAGGAGAGTTTAACACTAACAAACTCTGATCACAGCTATGAGTATATCTCATTTCAGCAGCAGCACTGGAAGCTGATGATCTGTAAGAATTGCACACAATAATATTTCATAGACTAAAATACACCTTTGACCACATGTGGACATTATCCCACTTCTCCCTGCTGCCCACCGCCCTGCTCAGCTGCAGGGAAGAATCCTGCAAGCTCATTGGTCAGTCTGTGCTTCTGTCCTCCCCGCACAAAGTATGTAGGCTGTCCTGACTGGTTACTCTCCTGCACATAGACAAAGAAGGGGCTCAGCTCAATGGCCAGAGCTGACCTGACCAGGCCAACCCCACCTGAGCGCTCTGAGCAGGGATGGTAAACCCGCCCGCTGACAGGATGCATGTACAGTGCCTCTGGGCGGAATGGGACGGAGAGCTTCTCCGCACCACCGCAGTACGATAGCAGCTCCTGCTTGCCCTGCGGTCCAGCAGGGCTCTGCAGCAGGTGGGTGAAGACCACAGGTTGGTCATCACAGCGCAGGAAATTCCTCTCCCTGCCGCACAGGGACAAGAAGGGGAAATCCTCCTCGTAACGTCCACTTTGATTCAAACGCAGACGACTAAAGAAGAAGACCAGGAACTCCTTATCTGGTTACAAAAAAAAAAAAAAAGGCAAAAACATAAATGGGAGCAATATGAATCTGAAAAAATGAAAGCATCAGCAATGGTCTCACAATAAGAACCTGCAGCCAGTGATTAATGCAATCTACTTAAAAGTAAATGTATATGAACACTGTGCCACAGTTTGTATAAAACATATTTTTTATCATGACATAATAATAAAGTGATTTTACATCTATCCCAATGCCATAATCAAATGTCATAGCTTATCTCAGTATAATAATAATAATCATTATTTAAATGTATCTCCAGGCAATTCAACAAAGTTAGATTTTTTTTTTCCTGGTTTAATGCACAATCCTGCAATGCAATCAAGCAATTTAAGACTCAATATACAGTATTGTGAAAAAGTTGTGAGTCACCTTTCTTTTCTTGTAATTTTTAAAAGTGCTCTTGGGCAGTAGTTTTTCAGGCTTTCTAAAGGTTTTCTTTGGACATTGGCTGCTTTTCCTTCATTTTCAGTCCATTTCTTGTACCTGACAATTTTCAGGGGAATGTTTTTTCTGTTTGTTAAGCCACCTAATGCTGGCCTATGAATTACTCAAGGATAAAAAAAAGCATCTCAGTGGATGAATCAGTGTTGTCTCTACACATGACAGACAACCAATTTGAAATTGTATGTTTGGCACTTTGTTTCTAGCAGCCTGTTGCAAAAACACATTTGCTCTAATTTCTTTGGCTGAACCTATGAAAAATGACAAAGATAACACAGTTCGACAGGCAAAAAATAGCACTTTTGCACCAAGGTGATTCCCACAGAGGCATTAGCTGAAAACTTGGCATATCTCAGCATGGTGTGCAGTGTGTCCTTAAAAAAATTTAAGGAAACTGGAAACAGCAGCTAACAGTGGAAGAACAGCAGCACTTACCAACAGAAAAGTTAAAGAAATCCTCAACAACTCACTTCAGTATCGCAGTCATTGAACAGAAGTGAGTTTCACTGACTCATCGACTCACATCGGACTCCTTTTACAAAGTTTTATAGCCTCCTCCAGAGTAAACTGACATGGACACAGAGCATACTGACAGCTGAGGTAAACAGCGGACTGACAGCTTAACACTCACTAAGGTGGCCAGCCATTCTTAAGGAAGGGAAAGAGAGAGAAAAAGGCTGAGGCATCCGAAATTCCCCAAGAACTGGACTATAAATACAGAAATAAATCTCAACGGCAACAGGTTGTATTGAGTGATGAACCCAAATTTTACAATTTTAGTTCAAACTGTCATCAATATATACTAAGGAGGATACTAAACAATGGAACATTATCTTCCCAGAGCCCAGAACTCAACATCACTGAAGCGGTGTGGGATCATCTTGACAGAGAACGGAGCAAAAGGCAGCAACATCTAAAGAAGAGCTTTGAATATCCCTCAAGAAAGCCTGGAGATCTATTCCTGAAGACTACTTAAGGAAATAATAATAAAGCTTGCCTAAGAGGGTTCAGGCTGTGTTGAAGAATAAAGGTGCTCATAACCAATGTTGACTTTCCATGTATATTTGCACGCTGCATCTATTCCCCATTTTCCTAGCAAATGATAAAAGAAATGAGGGGCGACTCTAGACTTTTACAAATATTGTAACACTATGATTTTTTTTAAGTCAACAAAAATAATAACCGGCTGTACTGTATGTTTGTTGTTTACCTTTAAAGCAGGTGACAAAGTTTTTCACTTTGGTGTCATCGAGGAAAAGCTGCAAGCAGAGAAATGAAAATCGACACGCTGTTTGATGCTAAAGGAAAAATCCAGACGTGATTTTCTTCAAGGTTTAGTTTTGTATTAGCCCACTTTCGTACCTGTCCTTGATGGTCGATATAGTAGAAGTATTCTCGGATACGTGGTTCGGGGCTCTGGCCCTGGACGTACGTAGCGGTCGCTCTGCAGGCGGTGTAGCCGACTGGCCCCCAGCGCAGAACGGCCAGAGCTCTGCCGCTGATAGCCGCGGTCCGGAGGAACGACATGCTCGAGAAGAGTAGATGTGCTCCGTATTAAACACGACAACAGAGACTGTGGTGTTTCAAAAATGACCGCCGGTGTGGTTCTGCTGTTAGCAGAATGTACATTACTCAGGCTGAGTCCTCATGTTAGTGTTTACAATCGGACAGACGCTACCCGGAAGTTTTTAAATGGTGCAACGTGGTCACTTTTTAACTGCTGCCACCTAGTGGATGATATTATGCACGTCCTTGCATTGCTTATTTATGAAACTTAGAATTGAAGTCTAAGTTTCTTAAATAATAATAATAAATAATAATAATAAAATTGTACGTCAGTACATTTCATCAAGACCCAACAAATGGGAAAAATAACAGAATTCTAAGTGTAACGTTTACATTTTAAATACCTTTTAATGGACTGTATCTAAAAGCGTAGTCAAACAGAAATGGAAAAACCTTTTTAGATGAAAATCGGATCATCCACAATATTCTACTCAAAAATTGAAGGAACACTTTTTAATCAGAGTTCAGCATCAAGTCAGTTAAATTTTTGGGATATTGATCTGGTCAGTTAAGTAGCAGAGGGGGTTGTTAATCAGTTTCAGCTGCTTTAGTGTTAATTAAATTAATAACAGATGCACTAGAGGGACAACAATGAGGCAAACCCCAAAACAGGAATAGTTTTACAAGTGGAGGCCACTGACATTTGTTTCTTCCTCATCTTTACTGACTGCTTTGCATTTGGCTAGGGTCAGTCTCTATGGCAGGGCCCCAGCAACAACTGCTGCCACAGGTACAATGTCTGCACCAGCAGCACCTGTTACAACTGCTTCACCAACTACAACCACTGCACCAGGCACAACTGCTGCCCCAGCTGCATCCACTGCCACAGCTACAAATGCAACACCAGCAACAACTGCCTCACCTACAATTGTAGCTTAAACTACAACTTCAGCACCTGCTATGACTGTTACACAAAGTACAGCAACTGCCTCATCTACAACTACTGTACCAACCACAATCACTGCACCAGGCACAATTGCTGCCCCAGCTACAACCACTTCCACAGCTACAAACGCAACACCAGCAACAGCCGCCTCACCTACATTTGTAGCTCAAACTACAACTTCAGCACCTGCTATGACTGTTACACAAAGTACAGCAACTGCCCAAGCTACAACTACTGCATCACCTACAGCCGCAATACCAGGAACAAATGTAACACCTGCTGCAACTGCTGCACCAGGTACAACCACAGCCCCAGCTACAACTGCAGCATCTGCTACAAGTGCTGCACCTACAACTGCAGCTCCAACTACAGCGGCAGGATCAGCTACAATAGATACACCAGATACAAGCATTGCCCCAGCTACAACTGCAGCACCAGCTAATACTGCTGCATTAAGCATATCCACTGATGCAATAATTGCTCCACCAGGTACAACCGCTGCCACAGCTACAACTAATGCAAAAACTACAACCACTGCCCTTGCTACAATTGCTGTCCCAAATACAACCACTGCCTCAGCTGCTGTACGAACTACAAATGCAACAACAGCAATTGCTGCTGCACCTACAACTGTAGCTTCAACTACAACTGCAACACCTGCTACAACTCCTGTACAAAGTAAAACCACTGCCAAAGCAACAACCTCTGCACCTACAACTGTGGCTCCAACTCCAATTTCTCAAATGGCAACTACAAGACAAAATACAACCACTGCCCCAGTTATAACACCTGCCCCAGCTACAACCACTGCCACAGCAACAATTCCAGCACCAATAACAAGTGCAGCACCTGCTACAAGTGCTGTAAAATCTACAACCACCACCCCACCTACAACTGCCATAACTACAACAACCACTGCCCCAGATAACACTGCAACACCAGCAACAACTGCATCTACAACTGCAGCTCCATCTGCAACTGCTGCCCCAGCTACAACTGCTTCACCAACTACAACCACTGCACCAGGCACAACTGCTACCCCAGCTGCATCCACTGCCACAGCTACAAATGCAACACCAGCAACAACTGCCTCACCTACAATTGTAGCTCAAACTACAACTTCAGCACCTGCTATGACTGTTACACAAAGTACAGCAACTGCCCCAACTACAACTACTGCATCACCTAGAGCCGCAATACCAGGAACAAATGAAACACCTGCTGCACCTCCTACAACCACTGCCACAGCTACAAACGCAACACCAGCAACAACTGCCTCACCTACAATTGTAGCTCAAACTACAACTGCAGCACCTGCTACAACTGTTACACAAAGTACAACAACTCCCCCAGCTACAACTACTGCACCACCTACAGCCACAATACCAGGTAGAAATGCAGCACCTGCTGCAACTGCTGCACCTCCTACAACCACCACCCTAGCTACAACTGCAGCACCTGCTACAAGTGCAGCACCTACAACTGTAGCTCCAACTACAGCTGCAGGATCAGCAACAATTGCTACACCAGGTACAAGCATGGCCTCAGCTACAACTGCGGCACCACCTACAACTGCTGCACCAAGTGTAACCCACCTAAATTGGTGCATTGCCAGATTTAGGAGATTTTCCTTGTTTTATGGTGTAATACCTGTGTTTGACCAGTAGATGGGAGGTATGCGCTACTGACGCGCTTATCGCCATCTTGGAAAAACGTCAGACAAGCGCATTGCTGACGAGGGAGAGCACGGTACGCAGAGAGAGAGATGATCATAACGCAAAAGTGTTATTGAATGGTAGATTCTGAGTTTTGATGATATCCCTGATCCAAAGAGGTACCGAAGATCGACGATTGTCCTGTTCTTTTGA
>JAVDPK010000304.1:858727-875053 GCA_034780415.1 Cichlasoma orientale | reverse complement strand
GTCCTGCAGGTTTTAGATGTGTCTCTGCTTCAACACACCTGAGTCAAATATAGAAGTCATTAGCAGGACTTTGGATCAGGGACACATCTAAAACCTGCAGGACAGCGGCTCTCGAGGCCTGGAGTTGAAGATCCCTGGTATAGAGCTTGAAATTCTAGTGTCGTGACAACCCTAATGCACACACAATTGAGGAAATTATATTTAAGAGGTTGTTAGAAGTGTAGAGGGAAAAAAAAAGAAAATCAACAGACACTTACTGTGACATTGGCAAAAGCTGTCCCCACCATGAGGTAGAAGATCCTGGGCTGCAGCTCAAGGATGTTGGATGGAGAGTAGATCACCCAAACAGTGGACAGGACAAACAGCAGGAATGGAGAAAGGAAAGGCAGTAAACCTTCATATAGGCTGCTGTGCTTCAGAGTGTTATTCCTGTAAGCCCTGCAAAACCAGAGGGAGAACAGTTCACAACACTGGTTAAAAATTAGCAAGATAAAAAAAACAAGTAGCTGATATAAGTTGTGCTTACTTCAGAACATTGTAGAGGCTCATAGGTAAAGTCACAGTGAAGGAACAAGCTGGAAATCAGCAAACATTAAGTTTAGCACCTGTCTTGGCGAGTGAATGAATGTATTCAGAGTAATCAAACACAGCTTACCAATGATCATAAAGGTGAAAAGGTCTCTGTAGAGAAGGTTAAAAATTACTGGATTGTACCAGGTTTCCACACCCACTGCAGCAGTGACCAAGTAAACAAGGGAGATTGTCTGCAGGGAGACAGGACATAAGACAGGTCCTCAGAAGTCTAGCATGTTACACTGACCATCATCGAAACTCCCAAAAACGTACCACTTGGCTGATGTCGTATCCCCAAGGCAGGAACAAGATGCCAGTGTTATATTTCTCCCAGTGAGACAGTATGAAGGAGAACAGCACCACCCACAGTATGTAATAAAGCGTGACCACACCGACGCCGCTCTCCCCGCGCCCAAATATAGAGTATACAGTGGCCACAAAGAAGATGCAGGCCCAGCTGTCCAGACCGTGGTCAAAAAGCTCCCCTAGTGGCGTGGATGAGTTGGTGCGACGTGCCTGTTTACCATCAACACCATCTATAAAAAGACACAGAGTATATAGAGCACATGTTTATGGGGATATCTATATGTGAACATATAAGGCTGCTGCCCACACTCACACAACTGGTCAAAGTCAGCCACATTCCTGTTACACCAACCCAACTGGGCTTTATTCAGTGTATTCAGGAGCATAGCTTCATATGAAATGCCACTGCTTAATTTTAATGGTTCACAAAGTAAAATGTGTAACAGAGTACAAAAGAAGATGGATAAGAAGGGATCAGTTTAACTAACACTGGCCACGTCAGTGAGCGAGCAACAGACAGTTCGAAAAAGATGAAATTCACTTCTATGAGCGTGGAAGGCTGAGCTAATATTTGTCCTAAACTGCAAAGAAGCAGCAAAAACTGAGTATGCCCGCTGATGAGAGGCTTTGTTCACGTCCATTCACACGTAACATTACGCACAGCGATTACTGAAGTTGATGCATCACACATGCATCCTGCTTTAAATGCCTCCAATTATCACACCAAATCTTGCACATTTAACTCTATACCAACTGTGCTCTCAAGTAGTCGCGGCTTGTGTTTGGAACTTCAGTGAAAGCATTTCAAGATGCTGTAGTGCAAGTACTGCAGTGTGATCCTACTCCACAATCAGAGAATGAATCGATTGGCTCAAAGCCAATTACTGTATGCTGAAGCTATTAAGTGGGCGGCCAGTATCTACTGCAATCTATTTCCCAGCCTGGTCATACTGCACATCTTAAAAATCCTTTTTTTCACCCTTTTTTTTTTGGAGGGGGGGGGGGGGGTTATTTCAAATGTCCTTTCCATTAACTTTTTTTTAAATATAGTATATAGATATCAAATTGAGTGCAGATAAACAGTCCAGTTTCAGTAAAAACATTTTAAAAAGCAGCTGTGTACATATCTATAAAGTAATTATCCAAAACAAAAACAGAAGAGGGGCCGTTTAGCTTTTGAGTGTCGCTGCATTTCCCCATGAGCTTCTCTTCTTCCCCCCGAGTCAGGGGAAAAAAAAAAGAATACAATAAAAATAAAAACAAGCCACATGGAGCTGAAGAGGTCAGAACTCACCAAGTGTATAGGCTAAGAAGTTGAAGATCCCTGCAGCAACCCAGACCCAACTAGGCACGTGTTCATGTCCTGCAGCTGAGACACAAACAATGTGAGCATACGACACACCACATGGACATTGTGAAAAACTGAAAGACTGATTTTCCACTTTTCTGATTCCACTGACTAGCCCAAAGGCATCCAAGCTAAGAAAATCCAAACAATATTTTAGGAGAACTATTAATATGTGTGTACTCTTTGGTTTAGCTATTCCTGTAAGGTCTCACTACTGACAGGAAAAATCCTTTTTATTTGTCTCGCCTTCATACTGACTGTAGAGGTCAGGGTAAGCTTTTTGTCTGCTTGAGTGTTTTTATTTTATGTCTCCCTATGTGTGCAAAAAGCAAATAGCTGGATTTTAGCTTTGCTCCAGCAGCAAACATGCTGGAGCAAAGCACCTTAGCAGAGCACTTGCATTATAGAGATGTAGTCTGGGCACATTAACAGGAACAGCTCACTGGGTGTTGTTGCCTGTATGAATGGTGTATTAGGTTAGTGATTACCCTGAGCCACCATAGGCAGTCGAGTGATGGACTTTGCCTTCCATAAACAAATGTACACGTGTCTGAATGACTCTACTCTAGACCGCGGCGGTGGATTCAACTCATGTATAGTATGTTTCAGGACAAAATAAACGGAGCAACCCTTCTCAATTTGCAAGACAAAGTGAATGACCTACAAGATGCATTGAAGTCAAAGTCGTAGAAGGCCAACATAAGGAAGTTCAACACAAGGAACATAAAGCCTGTAAACGTAATGAGGTTTGGTGCCAACCATGTTGGTAGAAACTGTTGAGAAAGAGAACAACAATTCATTAGCATGACACTCAGCTCTTGCACACAGTTTTCTCATCATTGTAATGGAATACTGAATAGCTGGAGTTTAATTACTGTTGTAACATTTTAAGGACAAGTAAATAACTCTTGTGTAGAGGATATTATGGACAGGAATATGAACTTCTTCAAATTAAAACCATTAAATTCAGTGACTGGTGTGTTCTGACACTGGCAGAGAAATGTGTGCTGGTAGGGCATCACGTTGTCTCGTTACTGTATCACAGCAGACGGCTGGAAATCTCATTAATGATGTAGCTCGAACACAGACACATTAAGCTGGACAGGTCTTCCTCACCTTCACAACAAAGTTCCAGAAAGGATGCATGATGTAGATGGACAGGGGATTCGAGTCCACTGCGCTGTACTGCAAAAAAACACACAGAGGTGTGATCACAAAAACGTCCCCGCTTTTAAAATTTGACACTGTATTTCATGTCACTGCAGGTAAAGCCCCCCGTGTAGCCTGTTAACTGGACCTGTTGACTTTATTTAGGCATGCCAAACATGTGAAGGATACATGGTAATGCACTTACTCAAGGCTTTCCTATTAAGAGTAAATGTTGACTCTTTGATATCAATCTTTTGGCAGAGCCATCTCCTGTGATAGACTTTGATCTCATTGTCACTCCTAAACACTTGCAAGAGGCCTGGGATCTTCATTTTCAGGGGATTACAAAACGGTTAACTACTGATTATTTTTATTACACTGTTCTTACAAGAGCTGCGGGCTCCCCAGCATTCACTTCTGAGTTTACAGTAAACACAGTGTAATGCCCAATACTGCACCAGACAGTGAAGGACGCAGGCTAATTTTACTATGCTCATATATACCAAGCCTGCACAATCAATTATCTAACCTAGTATGAAAAATGTAACATACTACTGCCGTATCGACAGTTTTAGAATGAATCTGTCCATTGTGGATAATGATAATTATACTATATCATATCAAAATAGTTAATCAAATAAATAAGAATAACCAGTGTGATTACCCATAACCACATGTGCAAAAACAGGCACTATAATCATAATTTTTTCACCTTCATCTTGTGCAAATCACAACCACACAAATTAAAAGCACATGCATGCATTAACACAGAGAGGTAAGTCACTTTCACACCCACTAAGGCGCCCTGGCAGTCTGTGAAGTGTTACAAAAGAATGTGACAAGTGGAGAGAAAGTGAAGAGAAAAAAAAAGGAGAGATGATCAGCTGAGCAATCTCCACGCTTTCATGTGCTTCCCATTCGAAGCTTGTGTATATGCACGTTTAATTCACCTTTTCAGAAAGAAACCTCTGTTTTCAAGGAGAGCCACAGTCCCCGCATTTGCTCTCATTTGTCCTCCTCTGCTGTCTGCTAGAAACCAGTGATTGAGCTACGGTTGCTATTAGACAGAAGAAGCCACTTATAAAGCAATTACTGGAAAAAAAAAAAGGTTTCTTGTGATATTCGGGGAGTGTTTCACACGGCAGTAAAAGCAAGAGGTATTAGGAAGGAATCTGAGGACCCACCCACCCTAGGCTTTTAAAGAACATGACGGAACTAAAAGAAAATATATAGAAGGTGCTATACATGTTATAGCACGTTAACTAAACGAGGATCTTTTAGAATCACATTTTTATTTGTAATAACGGTAACTCCACATTTTCCCATGATGAGAGCATCAGCACTGAAGCTCATCTTTATGGGAATTAACTAATAAATAACAGGTTTAGGTGGCAAGCACAAAAGGGGGTTCCGTTTAAAAACCACCAAAACACAATTTCGTGCTCCCCAGACTGCTTATGAGATTGCCTTTACAGGTTTTCGTTTCTTTTGTTTCTTTCTTTATTTCCCGTGCCTAGTGGATTCAATTGAATGGTTCCCCCACTACATTACCGCTACAGCAGTTCGTTAGCTTTTTTCCCCTTACAGTGGCTACAACAATCAAAAAAACAGCTGGAGTTACATTAAACAGGAAACATAAAGTGTCTCTTAATTTTATGGCAAAAGCAATGAAGCCTCAGCATAGGCAGAGAAAGTGTCGCTAGCTATTAGCGCATATGCGCCAATGTAAAGTAAAACACAGAAAGCAATTACACTTCCGGGCATAACTTTCAAAACAAAAAAAAGTACTATTCCTCAATAGGAGACAAGCGACTTCCCGGCTTTTATTTTCAACAGGAACATGGCAAACATCCGGTACCGCTTCGTAAACTCTTACCTTCACACATTTTTCAGGGAAGCACCCCGCAGATCGTGACAGCTAGCTGCTAGCATGTCATTATAATCTATAAATCATACCTTGTATTTGTCGAAGCCCGCAAGCTGCTCCTGAGTGACATATTCGTAAAGAGACATGGTGGTACGGTGTAGCTCAAAGACGAGATAAATCAATATCTCTTCCTTTGCAACTGCAAATCCCCAATGTTAGCTGCCGTGTCCAAGTACCATCTAGCTTGGTCGCCTTCGGTTATACCGGGTGAGGCGATGTCGAACCATAGGAGCCACTCCTACAGAGCTCAGCCCTCTTTCCTAGTTAAGGGTAACCATAGTTCACTAGCGCCACGCAGGCCTGGACGACTGTCATGAATTAAACGCCACAAAACATCACAGGCTTCTCTTGACTGTGCCATAATTACACGGTGTTTGGTGGGTATTGTGTTACTTGAGAAAAAAAAATACAAAACTAACTTTTAAAGTGCCGGGAATATGTTTTATTTCTGATAATAGCTCATCAATCAAACCATTTCCATGACGCTCTAGATGTGACGTGGCTTTCCTCTTTGGCCGGAAGAGACGTCACTTTGCTTGCTTGCTGCTGGAGAGCTGAAGCATTGCTCGAACTGGGAGTAAAAAGAAAAAAAAGCCAATTTAATAGAAAATGTAAGTGGTAACATTTGCTAAACTCTATTGCAGTTTGATAAAATTAGTAATTTTGCTAAAATATAATATGTAACATTGCTTATTTTACGTCGTTCAGCCGGTGTGTCTTTTACTAGTTAGCATTGCTAACATTACGTTGATCCACTAAACATAATTTACAGTAAGATTGTTGGCGGATTGTTTTACAGCCATACACACATTGATGTCTGTTGATTCCCTTAAAAATCATAATATGCAAATTTCAGGAACTTGCAAAATGTTAGCATTATTTAGCTGCTTTATGGTAATAATGCAAATAGCTGTGCATGATCTCGCACCCTTAATTTTTCCCCCCCAACTCTTGGAATGCTGTTCCTACTTCCTGGAGTTCAGGTAAATTGTGTAAACGACAGGCAGAGAGTTTAAACGGAAATATCTGAAAATGTTTATTTCATCGACATCGATAGCACGTTCATTGTTGCTATTTTTTTAAGTAGCTAATGAGGGAGAATAACACTAATTTGAACAAGTGAAAGATCTTGAAAAGCAATCACTTATCTGACATAGCTTTAAAAATCAGCACATACAGAATGAACTTTATCTTAAATTTTTAAAAATGCCTTTCCCCCCCATCACCCACTAAAACAGGGATTCTCAAATCCAGGCCTCGAGGCCAGTGTCCTGTAGGTTTTAGATGTCTCTCTGCTTCAACACACCTAAGTCATATAGAATATAGAAGACATTAGCAGGACTCTGGAGAACTTAGCTGTGTCCAAATTCAGGGGCCGCATCCTTGATTGCATACTGCAGCTCTTGATTGCATACTGAAGAGGTAATTCAGCCATTTGATTCAGGTGTGTTGGATCAGGGACACATCAAAAACCTGCAGGACACTGGGCCTCAAAGCCTGGATTTGAGAATCCCAGCATTAACATATTTTCTCTTCATCCCAGCACCTACCTGATTTTGACTCTGTATTCTTTGCAGAATGGTGACAGACGTGCAGCTGGCCATATTTGCCAACATGCTTGGCGTCTCCTTATTCCTGCTCGTAGTGTTATACCACTATGTTGCTGTGAATAACCCCAAGAAGCAGGAGTAGAGTTGTACAGTATGACTGCAGAGGTCAGTGCATTTACACTTGGTCACTGAGCATTAGTAACAGTTGGGAGGAATACTGGTTGAATAATGATTTGTGATTTCACATGTTTTGTAGTAAAAACCTACAAACAGGACCTTTCAACAACTGTGAAACCAATGAGGTTTTTCCTTTTCCTCCCCACAGGTGAGATGACAGTCAAAGCCACCAGATTGGACACAGCATTCCCCTCATCCTGGCTTCTTTCCAAGAGATGGAATTTCTTTGTTTGCACAATAATCTTTTTTTCTAATAAACATGTTTGAATTTCATTTATACAATCCCAGTCATTTTTCCCCATCTGCTCTATAAACTTGGTTTTATTTAACTTTAAAATACATGGAGTTTAATACAAGTTATTCATACTTCAAGTTTCAACACAATTTTGTTCAGCAGACTTTTTGGCAGAAAACATCAAAACATGAAATGCTATATGAATAAATGTGTGTGTGTGAGAGAGGATATGTATAATAAGTGATTTGTTCACATTGGTGCTTATGAAGGACAATCACAGGAAAAGTATATTCAGCACAAATTTGGGCCTATTTAAGTATTCACTCATGGACCTTTTCATGCTTTATTATGTCGGCTCACGTGATGTTACTGAGCTTTCCACACTCAGCCCAAACAAGTCAGAGTAAAACAAGCTTAGATACAGGATTTGCAACAATTATAGTCAGTCTACAAGTTGAGGCCTATGTAAACCTTTTGCCACTTGTAACTCACTTAAAGTACATGTAGAAAATGAATAAATACTCTTGCTGGATGCATCATATTTTCCTTCATAACCTCACCGAGTATTGCAGCATTAATTTGACCCTCTACTTGTATAAGCCTCACACAAAGTCATCTCTGATAATTTAGGTTTCTTTTACACATATAATACATTTAACACATGCACTCAGGATGATTTTATAATGTAACATTTGCTGTTTAGGTTAATAGAATTATAAAATAAAAACAGAAAAAGTCCAAGTAGGTGAAAACCTTTATATAAACACTGTGTGCAAAGCACAGAAAGAATAAAGCACACTCTTAACTCACATTTGTTAAATATTCACGATATGAGGTTATAAAGGTGCTGTTGTGCTTATAAGTAAATAAAAATCAACCCTTCGCTGTAGTTGTACAAGTGGCTTACTAAGAAAATATTTACCAGTGCATAACAGTTATTGGTCAGTAACTGGGGGGGAGCAGAAAGAACAACGTGACTTAAATCACAAGAACACAAAATGTGAGGTACAATTATGGTAACGAAAATGTTCAAGGATGTTTCAAGTCTGGATTCTTGAGCAGCTGGAAAACTTTGGAAAGTTTGAACCACTCCCCCCAACACAGCTAATGTAATGTCACAGGGGCAAGGCACTTAACCCTCAGCTATTCCAGTGAAAAGAATAGCTGCTCAGTGGTTGTAATGGGTGGCTCTGGGTTCCAAATGTTGCACAAGGCTAAAAAAAAAGAAAAAAAGATATGTAAAAAAAAAAAAAAGTTATATGCTTGCTCAAGAAACGTAATAAATACACATAAAAGATTTGTATTGCACATCATGATTGCCCAAATCACTCTCCTCCAATGCCCCCTCTTATTTTGAGGTTTTAATCTGTTTGATATGGAATTTTAGGCTCTCCGTAAGTAGAAGGGACACAAGGGTTTTGTTCTGTGCAGTTCCTACGCTTCTCCACACAGGGTCACTGTCTCACACATGTTCACAGTGTCGGGCACAGTCACCGGCGTTTTCTCCACCTTCAGAGACAACATAATACAGCCTAGTCATGTTTTAGTCATTCATATTCAACAACAGTTTCCCTCAAAATGTACGTTAATGTTTCACATGAAGCATGCACATCAGTTTTCACCTGTGGTTGTGTTCCCATTGTCTCTGTTGTAGTTTCTATGATAGCACTTTCTTTGTACTTGATATTCCTGTCTGTGCTTTTCTTCATTAGGGCTTTAGAGGCCAGGTGTATGGCACCTTCTTTCTCAGATACACCTGTAGAATGGAATAACACGGGGACGTCAATTAAGAACACGTGAAGTGTCCTTCATAATGCTCAGCCCCTTGTATGGGAAATGTATTAAGTCAGAGTCGATGGTGACAGTGTAGATTTGAGGACCAGTACTTTAGAAATCGTTACATTTCAGTGGGCCCAAAAATGTACAGTGTAGTTATAAACCGCTGCAGCAGGAGGTAGTTTTTGAGATCAATCACTTTACGATTAAGAGTCTGGGTTCCATCAGTTTTTTCTACTCGTGTTTGGTTGATGTGAATGAGAGGATTTCAGTATATGGCCACAGAAAGTGCTGTTCCCTGGATTTAAAGAGGGCCCGTTGTGCTCATTTCACCTCCACATTTCAAAGTTTTAAAGCTGAAATTAATCTTTATCTCATACTGAGCCTTGGAACAGCCCTGCAAGCCCTTCACTGAATCACTGAAACCAGCTCTTCCCACTCTCCTTAAGCTGACTTTCTTCTGATTGGCTGCCCATTGCAAACAAAAGATCTGAACAGCAAGTGGATCTGGCTGCTGTGCTCAGAGCCAGAGCTGTGTGCCTGTGATGACCATATTAAACATATCCATTCTGTAGGAGGTTACACAGAACCAAAAGCATAAGCTTTTGGGTCATATAGATAACTTCTACATACACAGGCCTAAGAGAAAGTTTTGCCCATATTTAATATAAGCATTCAGCACTGTAACAGTAAAATGTATTTTCTAAGAAGGATAAACTAAATCACTGTCAAAGCCAGGTATCATTCAAAGCTATCCAAGCAGAGTATAGAGAATAAAAACATGAAGCTGTATATGTGCATAACTTTGAAGTGTCACTATGCAAACGTATGCTAATTACCATTAAAGTAACCACTGCATCTGCGACTCAAAAATTTATTTCAAAGATGGATCCAGATGACAAACCACAGTAATTAGAAATTAATGCCTGCACCAAAAACAGCTGTTGAAATATTTGACTCAGAACCAAAAATGGCCACCTCATTTTAGCTCATTAAAGTACAATTCAGGGGATGGCTGAAGTCAACACTTGAGGATCCTGAATTTGTGTATACAATTTAGTGCTGGTCCTTCATGTGGATGTACATATTTGAGCTTCAAAAGTGCTAGCCTAAAAGTGAGGGTGAGTCTCTCTGGGTGTCAGTCAAAGTCATGCCATTACAGTTCATAAATTTTGGGGCAACAACACTGTGGTCATATGCAGAAATAAGCACAATCACGATCCCTATTTTAACTGGTCATTGGTCTCTGTAGCCCAGGCCATAAATGGCTAATACCAGAGCAACAAGCAAGTGTACATGCCTGACAACGACAGGTGTCTGTGGAGGCCGGGTCTGAGCAGCTTCCACACCTTCATGGTAGCAGACACCTCTTTACCTCCAGGTGGGTTATTACTAGACGGAGATGCTTTAGTGTTGTGTTTGGGAGGTGTGTCAGTTGACCCCATCCTTCGGATGGGAATGCGGCTCGCATGTGGTTGCAGTTCACACCTGGGCAGGCAATAGAGAGGTGAACATTTTCACTACTCATGAAAGAAAATGTAGATTTCATTCCATTTTTCAGATGCCAATCTTTGTTGACTGTTTTGGATTAAAGAAGAAAAATTGGGCTTACTTGCTAAATTTGATGGAGGAAAGAGCGTGTTCAGGCCCCTGGTCTTTAGCAGTCTGTGACACATGGACAACAAGACATTATAAACTAAGTGTATATTAATATGGAATATCTTCTGCAAAAACTGCCAATAATGGAAATGTAAATTTGCTCAGTGAGTGAGCTAGCAAGATAAGCTAACCTCTCTACGGGCGTCTGTGGGGGGATGAGTGATTGTAAGATTTCGGCACCCTCTCCCTATGTGGCCAGGACGTATAGGTACACGCATTCTGGACCAGACCGCAGAACTGGGTCCACCAGTCTCAAAGTCCGGGCAGCTAAGGCCTGTCAACCAGATGAAGAGACATAAATACAAGGAACAGAGAGAAAAAAGGAGAAAGAGCGGAAGATAAAACACTAGTAAAACTCATAATCGACATCAACTGTTAACTAAGTGTAAGCGGTAAGAGGTTTGTTTTTCATGCGGCTTTGGTCTTTTCGACATGAAAGTTGAAAAATAAAGCTCACAAATAGAAACAAGAAGAGAGCAAAGGACCCACACACAGTAACTGCTTCACAAAGGGATAGTTTTTATTCCAGAGGTTAAACAGAGAGGCGCTAAAAGACAGCAGCACATTCAAGAAAGTTGACATTTGTAGAGACGTTACAGGGACAAACACATAACTGTAGTCTGGTATAGAAGGTTAGCACCACATTGAAGGAAACGGCACAATTCTCGTAAGGAGTATAAAGCCGACGGTCCTACTGAGAATGTGACTATGGATACAGTGTTTCCACCTAAAGCTGTGTTTGTCATTTTGGATGAAGATGTACAAGTTTTAGGGTTGAAACAACTGGCGCACAGGACGTACATCATAGTTCACAGTGAGAAAGCAGGATAGGCAAAAAACAAAAGAAACTACAGCATACTCCTCCCTCACTTAGCATGGCATTGATCTAAATTGAGAAATCATACTACATCCTTTCCACTGTGCTAAATGCAGTGGATACAAGCTACATCAACATCTTTAGCATGATAATCTTAGATAAAACTAATATCCAATCAGCACCAGACAGCCCTCAGATTTCCAGGTTTTCTCAACTACCTCGAACTTACTGATTTGTTCTCAAAGAGCTGAAATTTGAAGCTAATGCCGTGTTCAGACTATATGATACCAGCCTGACTGTGGCCAGATCTGAATCACATAAGGCATTGGTTGGGGTTGGGAATAAACAAAATGAGTGCAGTGGATGACAATAGTGTTTCATAATGTACAAAAAGCTATGCTGCCTCTGAGACAACTCACAATGTCTTGACAAAAAGACTAGCATATAAGGTAGGTGTACTATTGCATACATTCCAAAACAAATGGGGAATGATGTTTCCAGTATAGTTAGGAAGAATTGTGAAAAAGTGGTAACACAAGACAACCACCATCATACACACTCCTCTGTTTGCCGTTGTCTGTTTACGTTCGTTTCCTGGAAATCACCTACACCTCGTCCCCAATGATATCACACTCCTTATGAAAGAAGAGATGAAGCAAGATAACTCGTAAACACCTAGTCTGACACAGTGACCACTGTGACACACTGAAGTATCATGTAGTCTGAGCCCAGCATAAGTATAAAAGGCTGTTTCTGCAAGAGAATAACTGTTATAATTATTATTTTTTGCCTAACATTGCAAGACATTTATGTTGTGAGATCAATGCAACTTAGGTGAGTTGCGGTGAATATCAAAGACAGATGTAGACGGAGGAGTGATACCCTATAAGATCGCAATATGAGCAGAGCCTTCAAAATCTACTGTTTACAACAAAGCAAGGCACAGCTTAACTACAATGTGTAACAGCGCTGGACCAGACAGTAGCTACAGTGAGCAAAGGCCAGACATTCTGAAAGCTATTTTGATCCCTTAATGATCTGGCTTATTTGTTCCTCCCGAAAACCCGTCAGGTCACAGATATCCTACCTCTGCATCTTCAGTGCAACTAAAATGGCCAGTCCTAAAACACAGACCATCATCAAGTACTTGGATAACAGCACGCAAAAATGAATTACAGACAAATTACTATAATCCAATATTAGATGAGTAAGGTTTACATAAATTCTGAGACAACATGGAAACTTCTCATGACTGCTTACCACAAGATATATTAAACTAACCATCGACAGCCTACTACATACCTGCCAAGTTCGATTTACACAAGGAATGTGTTTATCTGGTTGAATAAATAATGATCAATATTTTCTTCATTAGTTTAAGGAAACATGTAATAGAAAAAACAAACCAAAAACCTCTACATCATATTTACACCAAACCCAGTGTTAGAATCCCATTAGAAAACAAACACCTGCCAGTCAAACTGGTGGGACAGTGAGCCAATTTTGATCCTTTAAAACAATTTCTTTTCATATCATATTACTTGTTGGCAAACAGCCCCACAAAGCAACCCTAATTATCCCAAAACAACTCCCAAGACCCATAAAGAGGTGTCCACACAGCAAGTGAGTACCAATGAAATGGTGACCAAAGTAGTAAGTCATTGACATTCAGTGATTATAGACAAAATAGCCACTGGTGATGCAAAGTGGGTGGGTCCTGAAATAAACAAGCTACTACCAATGAGTGAAGGATACCGTTTGACACCTGTTGACATGGTGGTAAATACTCTAAATTGCTAAAAGTATTCGCTCATCTGCCTTCACACGCACATGAACTTGAGTAACATCCCATTCTTAATCCATAGGGTTTAATATGATGCCAGCCCACCCTTTGCAGCTATAACAGCTTCAACTCTTCTGGGAAGGCTTTCCACAAGGTTAGGAGTGTGTTTATGGGAATTTCTGACCATTCTTCCAGAAGTGCAGACAGACACTGATGTTGGATGAGAAGACCTGGCTCTCAGTCTCCGCTCTAATTCATGTAGTGGACTCTAGAGCAGTGGAGAACACGTCTCCACTGCTCTAGAGTCCAGTAGTGGCGTACTTTACACCACTGCATCCAACACTTTGTATTGCATTTGGTGATGTAAGGCTTGGATGCAGCTGCTCAGCCATGGAAACCCATTCCTTGAAGTTCTCTACATGCTGTTATTGATCTAATCTGAAGGCCACATGAAGTTTGGAGGTCTGTAGCGACTGGCACTGCAGAAAGTTGGTGACCTCTGTGCACTATGCACCTCAGCATTCTGTCATTTACATGTCCTACAACTTCATGGCTGAGTTTCTGACGTTCCCAATTGCTTCCACTTTGTTATACCACCACTAACAGCTGACTGTGGAATATTTAGGAGTGAGGAAATTTCACGACTGGACTTGTTGCACAGGTGGCATCCTATCACGTACCATGCTGGAATTCACTGAGCTCATTGAGAGCGACCCATTCTTTCACAAATGTTTGTAGAAGCAGTCTGCATGCCTAGGTGCTTGGCTTAAACACCTGTGGCCACGGAAGTGACTGACATCTGAATTCAATGATTTGGATGGGCGAGTGAATACTTTTGGCAATATAGTGTCCATTAGAAGGTTACCAAGTAATGAGGCACAAAATAATTCCTGTGTGGATGCCCTTTAAGGACTTAAGCTAATGAGGGTACACAGTTTCTGGCAGTAGGCTATTCTGTGATCACATTATCTATTCTGTGCTATTCTGTGATCATTATCTAATTGCTATTAAATAGCACCGTTCCAATGTCAGACTAACATTGGAATGATGCTGTTTAATAGCAATTAGATAATGAATCGATGACTTGTGTACAAAAATTTAAAAACAAACCTTTAAATGTTATTTTCAATAGCAAGAAATGGAATAAAAGCCATTTTGAATGTTTATACCTACTTTAAACTAACTCCAAATATGGCATAATGTGATCAGCCTGTGACTCACATTGTTTTACAAATCAGCATTAGAGTGCAACCCAAAAACGACAGAAATAAACAACAGATCAGAAAGTGCTTTGGATGGTTTTACAAAAACTGAAGTCTGACTATGTTCAGTCTATAAAAATAGTTCTCAAAAATCAAATACAACCAATAAATATTTCAAAAATTAAAAGCAACATTTGTACTATAGCTGATAATGAACAACAGCAACTGTGTGAAAAGAAGAAAAACTCCTGGCTACTTTCAAATGAACACAGTAATGTGGTAATTCATTTTAGCTTATTACTTGTATACACAAAAAGCTTGCTCTGGATGTAATCCATATTATAATATTATGATGTCTACAGATAATATCTACCGTATGCTCTCAAAGTCCTACAGAGCAGCAGATGCTAGATAGCCAAGCAAATGTCCCTATTTACTAGACTAACACATTCACTCACTAACCAGTCTGCTATGCTTACTAAATATGATTCCCAGAACTGTGCCAGAGGACAGTGTGACAACCAGCACTTGATTCAAGGTTGGTGGGAAAAAGCATTTCAGTCATAGTTAAAATCTGAGGAGCACTTTTGTGTGAATATACTATTTACCTTAACCCTCTGTACCCCATAGTGGCTGTGGCCGGCCGCCTTGCATTTCCCCATAACAGCCATTTTTCTACTACCGTTAGTGTATAAAAATGTTTTTGTGCGCACTATATTTTAATAATATCAACACTTAGCAATAGACTGATGGATATGTGACAATTAAATATTGTGATATTTCAAGTTTTTACTCCCAAGTCACACCGGTGTTCATCTAGTGGGTGCAGGCCGTGATCACCGCCTCATAATGCTGCGTGTGGAGTGTTCACGTCTATTTACTCTGGAGGAGGCTGTAAAATTTGGCGACAGGAGCCTGATACAGGTCGATGAGTTGGTGAAGCGCACCTCTGTCAGATGACAGTGATACTGAGGTGCGTTGTTGAGGATTTCCAGATTATCCATCGTAAGCGCTGTTATTTTAGTAAGCGCTGCTGTTTTGGCTGCTGTTAGCCTGTGTTACTGAAACTTTCTTCGACGTGGATCTAATTATGTTAACGACCTCCGTATATGATGTGGGAATGTAATCAAACTGTTTATCAAAGGGAAAGTGTGATTTTTAGGACGTTCGAGCCTAACATTAGCTGGTATACTACTAGCTTATAACCAGCTGTTGTTCATTAACTGGCTCAATGTCAACTGTCCGTAAATGGGAGGGTCACATGTCTGATCTGCTGAAAATCAGTAGTTGGGACAATATCGGGATCTTTAAACGCATCTTTAAACATGTTTTCGTATTTTAGAGCCCTGACTTCAGTTCAGGAGATGAGGCTTGAGGTGAGGAGGAAGAGGATGAGATGGAGATGTGGGAGGACAAAGGGTAGTGGTGGAGGAGGCAGATGAACAAGAGGAGGAGAAAGAGATAAAAAGACAGACATGTTGAAATGTACAAATCATAAACGTATAAAGTTTAAAAGATACTTGTGATCTTTAAAACTAACTTAAAATTGACATTTTAAAGCTGTTTTTTTAAGCTATATTTATGTGTTTAGAGTGTTCAGATTTCCCCTTGCTTTCAGAATGCTCAGGAATCTGGAGCATTCTAATATAATTCTGTTGGGGTATAGAGGGTTAAGGTGCTAATACTGCAGACATGTAATTAATCAGGTAGGTGCAGAAAGAAAAAAATATACTAGCACCAGTGATGTTTTGCGCACACACACACACACACACACACACACACACACACACACACACACACACACACACACACACACACACACAC
>JAVDPK010000304.1:837027-848987 GCA_034780415.1 Cichlasoma orientale | reverse complement strand
TTTTAAACTGCTACCGTATATCGTCGTCCTCAGCGCATATTCTCTACCTGTCTGTCTTGCTCTTGTGCTTCCTGCTAAAGCGCCCTTTGGCGACCGAAAATTTGAAGGCCAAGTCAACACCTCAAACTTGTTGTGCTCCTCAAACCATTCCTGAACCATTTTTGCTTTGTGGCAGGGTGCATTAGCCTGCTGAAAGAGGCCACAGCCATCAGGGAATACAGTTTCTGTCATAAGGTGTAGATGGCCTGCAACAAAGCTTAGGTAGGTGGTATGTGTTAAAGTAATATCCACATGGATGGCAGGACCAAAGGTCTCCCAACAAAACATTGTCCAAAGCATCACACTGTCTCCGCTGGCTTGACTTCCTCCTATAGTGCATCCTGGTGACCCCAGGTTAAGTGATGCACACACCCCCAGCCATCCATGTGAGGTAAAAGAAAACGTGATTCATCAGACCAGGCCATATTTTTCCATTGCTCCATGTTCCAGTTCTGATGCTCACGTGCCCATTGTTGGTGCTTTTGCTGGGTGAGCTTGGGCACCCTGACTAGTGTGAGGCTATACAGCCCCATACACAACAAACTGCGTTGCATTGTGCATTCTGACACCTTCCTATCAGAACCAGCATTAACTTTTTTTGGTAGTAGCTTGTATGTTGGATTGGACCACACAGGCCACCTTCACACCCCATGTGCATCAGTGAGCCTTGGCCAGCCATGACCCTGTCTCTGGTTCACCACTGTTCCTTTCTTGGACCACTTTTAATAGATCCTGACCACTGCAGACTGGGAACAGCCCACAAAAGCTGCAGTTTTGGAGATGCTCTGACCCAGTTGTCTAACAATCACAATTTAGCCCTTGTCAAAGTTGTCCTTATGCTTACCCACTTTTCTCTTTCTAAAAAAACAACTTCACGGACAAAATGTTCACTTGCTCCCTAATATATCCCACCCACTAGCAGGTGCCATAATGAAGAGATAATCAGCGTTATTCACTTCACCAGTCAGTGGTCACAACGCTTGATTGGTGTATACAGAGATGTCAAACCATAATGTCAGTTTTAGATATACACAACTAAACAGCGACATCCCGAGGCCATTGCAGAAACTAAAACCATGGCCACAACCAACAACGTAAAACATTTCCTACAATTACGAGCCAATATCAGCTTTATGCATGTAGCCAGGCGCTGTGTCGTAGCTACACGGCTGCTTCTTTATATCATTAATAAAAACTGTCCATCAAGATGCAATAATGTTTCAGTGTATCAACAACAAGCAATAACAACAACAGCTGACCGTGAAATCGAGGACAGCGTAAAAGGGGGAGTGAACTAATGGCTGCAAGCGTTACAGTCGGTTCATAAAATCATTTCACATGATTTAAGCCAAATTAGCGACCGCTAGCTAACATCAACTACATAGCTAATCGTCGGTGCCCTACCTTTAATGTTGTTGCACACAGCTAGCATACGTTTCTAAGCTACCGAGGCTAACTTAGCAGTGGAAATAGCAGTCATTGCTGTGAACGGACACTTTTTTTTAATTATTGTACGTATTTTGTCCGTATAGCATCCCGACACTTAAGCTGCACTAGCGTCTTTGCGTGAAAATATGAACTGTCTGTCTTACCAGGTTATTTTTGATCGATGTCCATTTTTGTTTCACCGTCTTTCTCGACCCTCAATTCACTGCTCTGTATGCTGCGTTCAGGGTTCTCCGTAGAAATGACGCTGCCTGGAAATTTCCTTACGTCTTATCCTAACAATTTGCTGGATATATTTTATTTTCATTGTGGCGAGAAGTGTTATTTTTAAAACGAGTTTTAAAGTCATTCTATGCATTGGTCTGCTTATTATAGGGAACATTCAAATATGATCAAAGCATTATTAGATTTAACAAATTAAACTGTTGTTGTGACGCTATTTTCACAAAAGAGAAAAACACAAAACAGAAAAGAGCAATAAGGAAGTTTAACTTCAATGCAGACTCACTTTGCTTACCAGATCTCTCGCATCATTTGGTGGCAGCACTGCAATAATATTATGCACTCAGAATAAGTGAAAACCTGAAAGAGCAGTTTTATAAAGAAGTCCTGGGCCCAAGGTTTAAATGTGGTTGATTTTACTGGAGACACGATTACAAAACACCAATCAGCGCTTATTTAATCTTTATAAGAAAACTCCAACATTTTGCTGCACATGCTGAAGGATCTCAGCTTCCTTAGGAAATAAAGCCTGCTAATCCCCTTTTTCCATTTCAGCCTGTTGTTGATGTGGACACCCAGGTACTTGTGAACTTGGGAGTGATGCCATAAGAGCTAGCAGCCTTTCTCTAGTGTAGTTTCTCCAGATATCTTCCTACCTGACCAGAAGTCACCAATCATACGATGTATATGAAAACAACTTAGAATTGCAGTGCAGGTATACTTCTTTTTAAATTCAGCTCTGTTTTACATTGTATCACTTTGAGAAAAAAGTCAATAGCATCCCTTGCTTCAGAGAAATTTCAAAATGCTCTGTTTCAGCTGCAGAGAGATGGTTGTTAAAAGACTGGGGTTCCTCTTTAGGGAGTGGCTCAAAGAAATTTCCATAGAACTGGTGAGAAATGACTTAGCACTGTTTAAAAAAGAGTCTTCAAATATGATAACAATAATAATAATTTAAAAAAATAAATAAAACACAGAGTTGCACAGAGAGTACATTTTCATGGTTAATGCCATGTGATCTTAGAATGTGCCTGACGTGGTGAGAGAAAAGGTTGGAGGCAAGATCTTCCCATTTGGCTTCTATCATCTGGAGGTTCACTCAAAAGGTAATTACCCTGACCTTATCTAATGTTCTTGTGCGATTAGATTTTGGGTTTCTTTGTGATTATACAGCATCTTTCAGTGGTAACTTTCTGAAGGAATATGGTGAAAATGATAGCCTAGGGCAGGAACTATTTCCCTGGATTTCCTTTTTATCTGACATTGTGGTGTTTGGGCAGGTGCTGATATAAATGCTCTGTGTGTCGGACCTGGATTTCCTGAGAGAAAAGCCTTCTTCACCACCTTCTTTAGAAAGTTGAAAGACATACAGGTCAGTCACATCAGTAATTCACTGCATAGAGGTTGAATGACATTTTGCTCCCTTGTACCATCTACTGACAGCATTGATGTCCTCAGGCCACTGAAGAAGCATACGTTCCTGTCATCAAACTGTCCTGGGAAGGGACAGGGGTAATTTGGCTTTCTGCGGTATGATTCAGTTAAAGTGTTTTTGCGTGTGTCTTAATAATTGTTTTTGTGTTGCTCTTACTTTCCAGATTGGCCTTGTCTTGGCCCTGGTGACTCAGAGGAGTGTACGCTGTGTTAGAAGTCTCGATGGTAAGTGTCAGATTAAAAGTTTGCTAATTAATCTCCTTGGTCTGCCCCCCCCCCCGCCCCCAAAAAATAGTAATCATTTTTTTCCCCAAAATTCTGCACGTATCTCTTGTTTGTAGGCTACAGAGTTGCAGGCTTGTGCCTAATGTTTACAACATCAGGACTGCTCTGAGAGCCATCAGACTATGGGCCAAATGTGAGTTAAACAAGCCGAACTTTGAACTTGCATGATAATTACACATTTACACCCATGTTGCTGACCCATGTTGGTATACCTTCAAAGTGTTGGTATACCTTCAAAGCAGGATTACTTTGAAATCCCTCAGCTGGCAGTGGGTCTTAATAATAGTGTAGCTGATAATGCAGATGTTGAGGTCTGATGGCTCCTCTTGTTCTCTTATTTGCCTTCAGGGTGTTACATTTACTCCAACAAGCTGGGCTACTTGGGCGGTGTATCGTGGGCCATAATGGTAGCCAGAATTTGTCGGCTGTACCCAAATGCTACAGCTTCCACCCTGGTGATCAAGTTCTTCAAGGTCTTCTCCATGTGGTGAGTTGTCTCACTGCTTCCGCTATCCTTGTTGAAAAAACATCCATCCATTCACTTCTGCTTATCCTGTTCAGGGTCGCGGCGGGGCTGGAGTCTATCCCAGCTGACATAGGGCGAGAGGCAGGGTACACCCTCTACAGGTCACCAGCCTGTCGCAGGGCCAACACAGACAGACAGACAACCATCCACACTCACATTCACACCTATGGACAATTTAGAGTAGCCAGTTAACCTAACACCAGTAAGTGCATGTCTTTGGACTGTGTGAGGAAACCCATGCAGACAGGGGGAGAACATGCACACTCCACACAGAGAGAGAGAGGCCTGGGCCTGGAAGGCCAGGGTGGAATCGAACCCAGATGGTATTCTAACTGTGAGGCAGCAGCGCTAACCACCGCGCCACCGTTTTAAAAAACATTTACTTTTAAAATTATGCATCAACACATAATGCAAATGAGGATCAGTCGCTTTGAAAATCAAAGTTTTTTTTGTTTTTTTTGTCTCGGGGTGTGGCCAATCCCGATTTGCTTGAAATTTAATAGAACGCTGCGATAACAGCCTTCCTGTCTGGAATCCCATGGTATGTCCACATTTCATTGTTATTTTAGGCTAAGAAAAAAAAAAGTCTTTAGACCATTTAATTATTTTAAATTCTCAAAAGCACAAGTAAAATGCGCTCCTGCATTTCCAGGCTGATCCAAGCGACTCCTATCACCTAATGCCCATCGTCACCCCAGCACACCCACAGCAGAACACTTCAGCCAGTGTTTCTCCGTCAACTTTTGCCACCATAAATTCAAGCATAATTTAACAGTCTCTGACCCTTTCTGTTTGCCCAGTGTGGAATCAGTTGGTCCGATGATGACATTCAGACTAATCCTAGACTAAGTTAGGCCTGTTCAGACTGTGTTGCACTCACAGCATCGGGGATATTCTTCTGTAAACAAAGTGAAGGGGTTTTATTATACTTTAACCAGCTTTTCTTTGCTTCCTCATCCACAGGTCACACCGTCTGCCAGGAAATAGAGCAGAAAAAAGCAAAGTGGCCCAAACTCTTTGGAGAAATTGACTTTTTTGAGAAGTGCCCGTAGTGATTTGTCTAAGCTCTCGTGGAGTTTGGAGTTTCTGGACTAATTAACCTCAAAATAAACCATGAGTGAACCATGAATATGTGAATAATATGTCTGTTATGTACACTAGCTTTTCCCTGTGTGTAGGGTTGTTACCCATTGTCCTGTTATATTGGCTGACTTGCTTTAAATATTGATTAGACAGTCAGTCAGCTTCAAAAACAGGAAGTATGATTAATGTAAGATTCCAGTATGTGTGCTGCCTGTTGCCTCGTGTTTCAAGGCACTACGCTGTGTTGGAAGCATCTTATACTACAGACAAGCAGCATTTTGAATGGTGAGTACATAGCGCAAAGCAAAACTGGAACATCTCATGTCTTTGAGTATGAATATTTCTTATGTCTTCCAGTGCTTCTCTTTAAGGCTGAAAACAGTTTTAATATTTCATTCCCAGCTGCTGTAGCGCTGTCCTCTTTCTGAAAACTCTTGTGTTGTTCGCTCTGGCAGGGTTTGCCTCGTGGAGTCGAAAAATCAGCCTCCTGGTGGCAAGTTTGGAGAGAAATGTGGTTTCCTTGGTCCATGCCGACCTACGTTCGTTTCCTGGACCCAGAAGAGCAAATAAAGAGTGATGTTCTGGTTCCATTTAAACTGTCTTTGTGAGTGGTGTTGTCTTTGCCAACTCACACACCGTGTTTCTCTCCGGTTTAGAGATGGAAAGAACACAATGTGGCTGATTGGACTTGTCTTGAATACAAAGGGGTTTCAAAGACGGACACATCTCAACATCAGCTTCGAAAGCTTCACTAATACCACTGAGTTTTTCTTTTTTTTGATTAGTTAAAAAAAAAAGTCTGAAATTCTAAAATATATTTTTCATTTTGTTGCAGTCAACAGCCTGGCCAAGCGCTCTAACTTATATGAAGAGGGGGAGTCCTTTTCAGCTGCATACATGCAGAAGGAAGAACTTATTTACACCTTGTCACATCCCACCTGTCAGCGCCGGGGAAACGAGAACGCAGCTCCACGAACCCAAAATCAGAACCCAGAACCATTCCATCCAAATGGTGTAAATATCTAGATGTTGTTTTTTTAAGTAGTAAAAAAATTAAAATTGTAAAAAAAAAAAAAATAATGAAAGTTTGTTTGATGGGGGCAAGTTCTACGCTAGTCACTGTCCCTTCCTCGAGTCCCCACTAGGTGCCTGTCAGCCTCATTGTAATGACAAGACTTAAGGAAGGTTCTGCACAAAACCAAGACAAAGTGTGGCACTGGCACATCTCTTCTGTAAAGATTTACTGCCTGACTCAGTCACAGTCAGCTGTGCTAGCCATTTCCTTTTGTTTCCTGTCTTTACCCTGAGCTAAGCTGCAGTAAAGATGCACCTAAAGAAATCAGACTGTTATCAGTTTTTATTATTTCCTCTTTTCTACCGCCATTGGTATTTGTGTCCAATCCAGCTTCACATGCCATGCCTCCACAGGCTACAAAGAGACCTTGTTTTCCTCATTCAGAGACTTCACCTAAGAAGTTGAAAGCTGCAAAGGACACAATTCAAAAGAACAAATATAAATATATATATATAAAAAAGCTCAGTCTAAAAAGCCCCCTAAAGGTGTGCCGCTCAGTAAAAGTCCATCTTGCAGTGCAAAAAGCAGCAAGAGACTTCCTGAGATGAAACACTGATGAAGAAATTAGACTGTGACTTCGTATGCTGTCCTCAAAGGAGTTCAACTGCATTGCGCTGTTGTAGATCTAGAAATCAAAAGACATTAATTTGTTGTGAATAAGTCAAATGTCTGTTCCTTGTCTTGCAGAATCCACCTGCTGTCGAGCTGCCCAACTTACCTCCCGGTGGCCGCCCCACCGAACCTTCTGCATTTGCCAAACCTGCCACCAACCTTCGGCTCCCCGGGTGCAGAAGAACATTATGGATCGAAACCCGTCCCAGTTCTCCTCCAGTTCATGTCTTCCGTATGCCAGACACCCTCACATAAAGCTTTTGTGAGATTCAAGGAAGTCCCGCTGAAAGCCAGACACAGACTTTGATGAATTTCATCTTTTAACCAGAAGAGGGCAATGAAGCCTTTCTGCTCAACCGCGGTGAAGCAGCGTGTGCACAGATCAACTTCTCACACACCAGTCACTGGCTGATAACAAAAAATTGCTGCAGATTAGAGTTGTGGGAGCAGCTTTAGATTCAGTTATCTCTTTGCAAATATTCTGGACTCTGAGGAAGGAAATTAAAGCATTTGAATGCTTACATTTTTTTCACTTTAGAGTGTTGATTTGGAGAGCAGATAATAGTAGTGAGGTGCTAATTAATACATTGGGGTGATGATCTATTATGTTGCACATTTAAAAATAATTGATCTTTTCTTTCTTTTTTCCTGGAAGCCTTGCTCCCAGATAATAGTTTTTTTGTCTGCTGACCTCTTCCAGCTCTTTGCTGAGTGGTGCTTTTAAGTCATCTGCTGTCTTTGATTAACTGCAATTAATGACAGGGACAAACAAACATCACTTATTTTTGGGCTGTAATCTATTTGGATAAAGAGGCTAATAGGAACTCTGCTTAAGATTTTAGTGTTATCAAAAGAAAAAGAAAAGAAAAAAGGAAAACAAAAACAAAAAGCTAAAACTGACTGGATGTCCTCTGTTTTAGTCCCTTATAGAAAATGTGAATAACATATTTAGAGGAAAGTAACAAAGCCTTATGAGTTTCCTATTTTCACTTGCTTTGAATAGCTTTCCTCACTCAGTGTCAGCTTTCTGTGTTCTCTTCACCAAATGTAACATTTGTGGCATTCAGTAATCCTGCAATGCCCCGTCACTACTCCGACCCTCTTATTAATGAAATCATTAACACCCAGGACTTCCTTAATGTACCTCAGCAATCAGCGTTGTGTTATCAGCTGATGATGTGAAGCAGACTGAGGGCGAACGGAGCTTAAAAGGCCAGGCTGACCACTTTATGACCATTTAAGAGTGCGAAGTACCCACTGTGTGACAACTTGTAAAATGTGCATTTTTAATTTTTTTTAAAGACAGCTCAAAAGATACTTTTATTCTTTTTTTGACATTTAGTCTTGGCGCATATTCAAACATTAATTACATGATTTGTAATCATTCTAAAACTCAAACGGGGTTGAGATTTGATTTAGCAAAATACCACAGGCTGGCTCGTATTCTCTTTACTGTGTTTTGCTGATATGCAATATGTATCATTTGGGGAAGATTTGTGCCAGGCGAGACACTGAGATGCTCAGCCATAGGGAGCTGTCTCATAACATGGCCTAGTTAAAGGTTTTCTGTTGTTTGCATCCCAAGCCGGGCAAAATTTCCCAAGATATGGCTTGTAAGAGTGTGTATGTTGTTGCTAAGGAACAGTTTTTTTGCACTCTCAGTAGGTGGTCTCTTTATGAATATCATTACATATCCTTATTCAGGGAAGGCAAGACATGTTTAGTCTTTGCAGACCATGTTTATCACTATTTTCATGTTAAAATTTGAGAGCTCTGTATGGTCAGTGTTTAGTCTTTATGTATTTCCTGATAGAGAAAACTGTGATCCAGACTAATTGCTGACAATCAGATATATAAGGAGATATTTTTAAACAGGCATCTGATGCAACTGAAATTAAAAGCAAACCTATTTTTTCCCCACTTACATCAGTCTCTAATTAATCAAGGACAACATTAGGACTCAATCCAGAGGTGTATCCACAGGAGGTCCGGTTTAAGGTCTGGGGCTCCCCTGTAGTTGTGGCCACGCTTACTCCCGCCGCGTGCACTCTGTGTGGGGCTTCGGCTCAGGGCATGGCCCCCTGTCTTCCTGCTGGGCCTCCATCTGCTGTGGTGGTGGTTAGGTCCCTGGATTGATGGCAATACAATGATTTTATGACAAGTGTCGCAGTGAGTGACAGAGGGTCTCATCCTAACCGGGCCTCCTGACGACCACGGATCTCACATTTGTAGTCGGCACTGTGCCAAGGCTAATGGGAGGAGTGATCCTCCTGCTGTGGAATGGGACTT
The DNA here is from genome assembly GCA_034780415.1 of Cichlasoma orientale. Taxonomy (NCBI): domain Eukaryota; kingdom Metazoa; phylum Chordata; class Actinopteri; order Cichliformes; family Cichlidae; genus Cichlasoma; species Cichlasoma orientale. The sequence continues at coordinate 839,976 of JAVDPK010000304.1, read as the reverse complement.
GTAGTTTACAGCTGGCTGGTAATTCAGGACAAGGAGTAAATCTCTCTGGCTTGTGTCTTTGCTGGCACCAGCACGTTTTTTTGAAAACAGTCATCTGTGGTAAAATCAGCTATCCTTAGAAACTAGCCTTCGGTGCTAACTTCTGATTGGTGCAGGAGTGTTGAGAGTCGCTCTTCTGCCAGTAAGCCCATCCCCCCTCCTCCTTTGAGAGAGTTTGTTAAGCCTTCTAAACTGGTCTCTGAAGTTCCCCAGTTGACCCAGCAGTACTCCTTTCACACACCTGTCAACACGCTGTTTCTTTCCACTTTGGTGGGTCCAAGTTAAAAAGAAATTCTTTCCTTCATCTCCCACTACTCTCCTCCTTGCCCAAAAACAGGATGATAAAAGCTAAGAAAGAGTTTCACATCTGAGCAACAGCAACAACGCTACTGTACCTTCAAAGGGGAAGATGCCACATTGTGAGATGACAGGGTATTGATATGAAAGTGTTGTCTCCTTCCTGGGAGAGATCAGAGGAGGCCTGGTAGATGTGTACTGTTACGTTGCTCTGAGTGATCTGACCAGTGTGGTGGAAGAAAAGTGCCATTCACTGGGATATGTGGCTGTGTCAGTTTTTCCTTGACAGGATCCAGTAGAATACTTTGGCAACGGCATCCGACTGATTCTTTTTCTCTCTCTCTCGCTCTCTCTCTTTTTTTTTTTTTGTTGAAAAAAATGAAATAAATTGACTTTGTTGTTAATCACTATAAATGACTTCTAATTTCTGGAGACTGTGACATTTCTAGAGAAGATAACACAGTTAATACCAGTAATGAAGATTTAAAAAATCTGTTACATTTTAGTTTTTACTTTATATAAAAGTTATTTGTTAAATCTTCATCTTGTCTGTGGTACTTCTACATGCTCTTTTAATGGTACTCGTGGATAATTTGGGGGGGGGGGGGCAGGCTGTTACAGGCTCTAACACTAAGTTCTGTTTCTCTTACAGCCAGTCGATTGGATTGCCACCAGATGGATCGTCTTCTTGCAAAATAAATATAAAACATACCTAATTTTCTTCAGCAGCCTAATTTTTTTCTCTCTTTATTGCGTGTTTAGTCTACATTGTATTGAAACTGTGGTGTTATAGAATAGGTTTTCATCCACAAATGCATCATTGCATGTAGAACAAAGCAAGCCAGCACATAAATCAGCCCCCCCAAGCATGCGAGAGCTTCTGCTTTAGAAACTGAAGTCTGCTCGTGCTAATTGTCTGGCTTTTTGACTGTTACGGGGAGGAAACCAGTTGAGGAACTGGCCTTCCTTTGATGGTCACTTTTCAAGCAACGGCATGCATGCAACCGTCGTGATTGACAGCTTCAGTTAACCGGGTTATGGTGAGCCGCAAAATGGCAAAAAAAAAAAGACTTTATATTTGTATTTGCTCAGTTAACTGAAGCTGTCAGTCAAGGGGGTTGCGTGCATGTTATTGCTTTAAAGGTGATCACTGATAAGAGGGTCAGTGCCTCCTTGTCCACCCCCCACTCCAAAAAAGGAGCAGTTACCTGGGAAAACATCCATATCCAGAAACTCTCACACACCTCGCGGCTGCTTAATTCTACACAAGCAGTTGCTGAATGTGTGCACAAATGCTTCTACTGTGCTCACACCTTAGGAAACAAATGTAAATAAGCTATTTTAATTTGCACATGAAAACCTTTATTGAATAAAAACATAGCTGTGAAGAGTGCAATTGTTTTTTTGTTTTTTTTTATTTTGTGCTGCAGCATTTGAGCGGTTAATTTCAGGAGAATTTATTACAGCAACGATTGAAGAACTATACGGTTACAAAGTGTAAATGGAATGCCTTACAGGAGCCTATTAAAGTTTGGACTAAAGCAACATTTTCAACACTAAAGAAAGTCAATTAATGAAGTAATTAATAATTTATTTAAATGCAAACTCCCCAAAGTCTCAGAAGAAAATGAAGCCATAAAACACCGTGCTATGAATAACATATATTCCAGAACGATGCTAATCCAGCCTTTTCAGGTTCTGATCACAGACTGCCTCTAATTCACATAAGTCTTTCACATAAGAAATCTGTTTCATGTCTGTCCACTAAATGTCCCTAAACACCTACTCTGCCTGGTCAGCGAAGTGTAGGACAGTGCAGGAAACCTGGTTAGATTAAAGCATAAAAGCACTCGGCTGTTTGTTTATGGACTGTAGTTTTGAAATTAATGAGAGTAGATAACAGCTTAGTGACTCTGACAGTCAAAATATTGGCTGTTTGTAAAAATGTGACCTGCTTATGCTCCAAAATGAAGACAAGAGTGTTAATAGACCAATATCAGGATGCACTGTAGTCATTTATCTAAATTGCTCTGACAGTTATCTGAAATTTTTGGAATTAGAAAAGAAAATTAAATATCTGCGACTCCATTTAACAAAAACTGTCCTAAAAAGCAAAGAAAACACTACATTTTTGCTTTGCAGCCTAGCCTAATGCAGTCTGGATGAATGGGGATCTTCTAAATTAGTCACAGCCGGTGAATGTGTTACAACCCCTTATGTGCAGAATGTGGGGGACACGGGGAGTATAACAACGAACCAGCAGACCAAAACACGACTGAGTCACCGGGCAAGATGGCTGTGCAATTAAAAAGAATTTATTTACAATTAACTATTTACACTATTTACAATTACCTAATGCCATGAAAGAAAAAGAAAAAACAAGAAGGAACAACCTCAGGATCTCCAAGGCCAAAGGAAAACAAAACCGCACTCTTCCTGGAAAGAAAAGAAAATACTAAGCTGGCCACAAAACAGGAAAAAAAAAATCTACCAGGCTTCCACTACTAAACAAAACAGCACTAGTCAGCAACCGCACATGTTACGCCCCTGAAGGGGAGAAATAATCAAAAATGACGAGCTGATGTTTCCTCACTGAGAACATTTACTCGAATG
>JAVDPK010000304.1:820785-836927 GCA_034780415.1 Cichlasoma orientale | reverse complement strand
CTATAACTTGTGATCTCTTTTAAACAATTCAGAGCGTTGTTCACAAACAGAGTTTCTCTTATTTTAACTTGTCACACACACACCTCAGAACCCAATGTCCAAAAGGCAGGAAGCAGTTGCTGCTGGAGCTATACATGCAGTCTCATAGATACTGTTGAGCTGTGGCAATCAGGTGTTGGGAGACCTGGAACAGAGAGGAAGGGGAAGAGCAGCTCTCTTTCAGGAAGAGGCCACAAAGGTCAGTGAACGTAACAGTATGCCAAACAAAATCCTCGACAACGGGAATGCTAAATCAGCCAAATTAGATCAGAAAGTGGACGGAGAAGTCAAAATGTTAAAGCTCCATTCAGACATATTTTCAAGACTGCTTATTAATGTTGACAATAAGCATTTTTCACATTTCGGCCTCGCGTTCAGCTGCAAATAAGTGCAGCACACGACTAAGCGGAGATTTCATTTGAGCAGCAAATGACAATAACTGACCTGATTTTCTATTTTCTTTTTTGGTGAAATTTTTCTTTAATCTTTTGACATTGTGCAAATACTGGTCCAATAATTGGCTCCAAACAAGCTAAAGTAAAGAACACAAGAGTCAAATGTCCAGACGTGACCTTTGACTCTTTTGATATCACGGTCTGGTGTTGATGGCTCACCAACACGAAGGGGCGCCCTATGCTTTTGTCCTATTTGACGCCCTGGGATGAGAATGTGTTTAAAATTCTGTGCTACACCTTATCGCAGAACAGATCTGCAAAGACTCGCTGGTGTTTGTACCTGTAACTATAATTGGTTGAAATGACCATGTTTAACCACAGCTGAAACAAAATAATTGCAGCTTTTCAAAGCAACCATGCTTATAAAGACTTCCAGTAGAATGAAGCTCAAATCTGATGGTCAGAAGTAAAACAGTATAAATACATGTAAAACTGTCAGGTACCTCCGCTGGAGTTCCTTTCAGTCAATGCAGCTCGTTTGTTTCTGCAATGAGACAACTTTACCGCCAAATTAAAACCAACCCTATAGCCAAGTTACCAGCGGGGCAGTGAAGTGGTAACTGAGGGCAATGTCAAATGTGTAAGGAGAAAAAGTTAAGCTCAGAGCAAGGCACCGAACCCACTGGGATTCTCTCGATTCAAAAGCAACCTGAAGGATGTAATTGAGGCCTACGGACACCATAAGCACAACATGGAAGAGCACCTGTTCCTGGATGGCACCCTGCCATTGCTCGCTGTCTGCCTGCTGTGGAGGCTAGCTACCCACTGATAAGGAATTAGAAAGTCATTAAGGAACACAAATAGCAGGATGGCACAGTCGCAACCAACTCCAGACTAAATTTGTGTCTTCATTTGTAGACTTATGAGAGAGAAAAAAAATACCTTTTTTTTTCTCTATTCATTATTAATTACATTTTCATTTCTAATTCAGATGGGCTCATCAGCTTTGGCCTTTTTATTAAATTTCACCTTGAGATCTTTTTCAAATTGCCAAACCAAGTTTAATTTAATATTTGTTTGTGCTTGCTTTTCAAACGGTCACCATGAAACACGCTACTGAAAAACTCCTAAGGCAGTGTACCCTGCTTCTTTTTGGTAATTTATTTGCAAGATTACCAATAATAAAAAAAAAAGCTTCTTGAGTTTCAGCTTGAAAGTTATTCCAGTGCCCTACTCCAGGGTCTTATATGAAAGGTAGCAGGGTGCGAGTGCTCCGCAAAGTAGCTGAGCACCGTAATGCTTTTAGTTTTGTAGAATTTTAATGATAAACCAAAATGCTCGAGAAGCTGAACATTTGAACAGGTGTTACCATGCCTGGACTCTGAAATTTGACCTGGAGGTTGGGCTCTTTAAAGATTTGCCTGGAGATAGATGAATTGTGCGTGAGAGAAGAGTGGTAAAAGTGAATTCTTGTCAGTTATAGCCTCTGGACCAGCTGTTAAAATGTGACACAGTTAAACAAAACTATTTAAATATCCAACGGCTACTTTAAAGTTTTCCTCTGGCCTTGCGTTTTGGAAGTCTTTGAACTTAAGATGATTTATTTCCATAAACAAGACAGCGTCTCGTGTCACTTTGTGAACTACTTCCAGAACTGAGTGTGTTGCTGTGTTTCTTATAATTATGGATGCAAATCTTCCTTTTTTGTGTGTACATACACACAAATGTTCCCTGAGGGCATTTGGTGAGAAAATCGTGATATTGAAACTTTTTATCCAATACACTAAAACTGTAGTTTTGGTTAGTTATCACTCATGTCAGCATCCACTTAAAGAGACTTTATGTTCAGATCCCACAGGTAGCTAATGGTGTTTATTTATTTGACTTTTAGCTTCAAACTTTAGTATTTTCATTCAGTTTACCAGCCTTATTACCGTGGACTGCTAAATGTGATGGGGGGGGAAACAAGTTAATTGCCGCCCATGTACAGGAACAAATACACTGCATTTCATTACTAGTTCAGGTTTCTCCAGAGCAGCATCCTCCAGGGCTGAGAATGAAGCCAGCACGGGAGTGACAGAAAGAGTTTGTCTACTCATAGTCTCCGAGCTCTGAAACAATTTGTCCACATTATCCAGCAGAACTGCCATTGGGTATAATGTTAATAAAATGTTGTATGTCTACTGTTTCATTTGTGTCAGGTAGGTGTTGACTTTACAAGTTGAACAACTCAACTTTAAAGGTGGATTTTCATCCTGGGACAGTATCAAAGTAAATACAGTGATAAAAGCCAGAGATTAAGTTCAGACAACTTTGTAACCACACATAATTCTATGGAGGATTTTTTAGCAGGTTTTGGTTTTCTAGCATGCAACTGTTTAGTTGTTTTCATTAACTTTTTTTTTTTTTTAAATGCTGCAGTTTGTGGGGAAAAAGTTCTGCAAAAACTCAGCACCTGTACTCTGTACCCCTACCTGTCAATCAGCAAAAACATGCCAGAAACGTGTACACAAAAGAATGCTAATCCCGCTGTAGGTGTGCTGGATGTGGAAACGCTGGAGGCAAAACTTACCAGGGGCCAATTTTGTGTTTACAGCTTGTAAGTAACCAAAATAAAATACACAAATGAAAGACTTTCCAAATACTGTAAGAGTCTCTGTATGCAACATTGAGCTATAGATAGGACAAATCAGAGAGAATTTGTGTCTGACCTTTGCGTGGCGACAGCTGCACGCGCAGACTTGATTGCCACCACCAGTCAAGTCTGCATGTGCAGGTTTAAAACTGGGGCTTTAAAACGTCACTATTTTGGCTCGACGATAGCTCAGTGACTCCAATGGGCCACATGTCCAGTAACTTCAGCAGACTGTGTCTGATGACTATGAGATGAATGTCTGTTTCACTGAGGTCCTCAAATGCGTCAAGTGCACTAAAGCCCATTTCAGGCCGCACTGCTTGAGAGGTCAAGGCATATGGGAATCTGACAGATATCACGAACATGGCAATAACTCCTATCTTTTGCACTTAAATTCTGGAGCTATAATGCATTGTACTTTGAGAGTTACCCCAAGGCTCACTAGCCGTGTGAGTCATTGACACACCAGTGACTCTGACTGCACAGTCAATTACCCATCTACCTTTCATGGGACAGGAGTAGAAGACAGGGAATGAGTTCATCCATGCATTCAACCTACAGCAGCCATGCCTCTACCAGAGGTGAAACCCATATGCATACTGGAGAGACAAGAGGATATTGGGTTAGTTTTTTTTTTCTAAGTGGAGAATAAAGGTTAATAACAGTCCTTTTCTGTGTCATATTTGACATGACCAGTCATCGCAGTAATTACAATCATTACACTCCAAAGGATGTCTAGTTATCCCTCTTAAACACAGGCCGCACAAAGGAAATCAATTATTCAATCAGAGCACTCCCATTCATCCCTGCCTGAGTTCACTTAATTTTGGGCCTGGGTGAATCTGCCGCAAATAAACCCCACGACCAGAGAAGAAAAGACGAACAGGCCCCTAATTTGTACCCTTTCAGGCGGTCAATCACTTTTCAAAGGAATGCAAGCTTATTCTGACAATCAGGCCGACGTGAATGGGAATGGGTTTCATCTGCTACTTTACATAAGTTATCTGGTGATAAAGAGGGCAGAAGAAGAGAGGGAGGGGTGAGCTTTCTGTCTACAAGTGCAGCCTGTGGCCCCCACCGCTTTCACTCTCAGCCCCCTCTCTTCTTTCTCTCATCCCCCTTTCACCTCATCTCTCACCCATCCTCCGCTCCTCATCTTGCCCGTGCCCACTAGGATTGGCAGCATGTAATTTAAGAGCATGGGCACAAAGACCAAATGCCAAGCCCATAATGGAAGCTGGATGTGTTCTGATTTAAATGGGCTTCTCTGCACAGGGCCCAGGGCCTGTAATTAAGATCAATGGGACAAAGGCGAGGAGACAGTTTCACAATGCAGTCGGGACCTGGTTGAAGACGAGGGAGTGAAAATATCAGCTCCTTGCACCAAAAATGGAAAAGAAGTTTTTTTTTTTTTGTTTTTTTTTTAAATGGACACTTGAGTAGTTCGAAGAGGGGAAGAAAGTTAAGGTTAAAGTTAAAATCAGTAAGCTGTGGCTACAGATGCTGTCTGTTTGTTATTGCTTTCTTGCAATGATCTGATAAATGTATTTGTGCTGCTGGTGTCCATTCATTAAAATGACAACTTGGACGTGCAGTCGGCTAACTTTCAAGGATCCACCACAGTACATGCATCTCTTTGATTGCTTATGGAGCATGTCACGTTGCAAAGAGCAGCTTAACTTCATAGAGAATTACTATTACCAAGCACTGGCTCCATCAGCATTCCTGTAGGGGTATTTGATCAATCTGAATGATGAAAAGACTACGAGAGGCCTTCATATCCGGATAGAGGGTTGGAAGTCTCGTCCTCCATAGCCATACAGCCTCCATCACTCTCTCCTGAGCGTTTTTTGTTCCCGAGGACACACTCTAGCTCCTGGTGCTCTGGGTGGTTGTGTGTTCAGACCTTTTTCCGTTTAATTAGATTTGTTAAAACAATTTTTGGAGTGCTTTATTCGGTAAAAGCTCTCAGGGGTTAATATCCGCAGAACACTTCTGTTCAGCTTCTTTTCACCAATGGAGCATAAATTATTTAAATTATTCAGAATTGTGCGACCTTTTATCTCACCCCCTTTGAAGGCAGCAAATTAAAAATGCAAATGGGCTAACTAATTAATATGCAAATGCATTCATTCCCAGTTAACAATTAGCAATTAAACCTGCAGTGTCTAGAAAGAGCACTGACAAAATTAGCAACTTATTTTTTCATTTGAAAAATAGTCTGTTCGAAAAAAAAAAAATTGATTGACGAAATGACTTTTACTGACAACCACCTGCCTCGATATAAACAAAATTAATAGGATGTCATGTTGGAGACACAGAAATCTGAGTAGAGTCATGTCACAAACAACAAAAATGTGTGTCATTTTTTTCATAGTTTGGTTCCAAGTCTTGTATATTTCATAACTCAATCAACATTAATTGAAACAGAGTGTGAAAGGGATTCTCTATGTGTGTGTGTGTGTGTGAGGAGTTTCTTTAAGGGCATTCAGATGAAAAGTCAGGCAGACTCGGATCATAACGCAGGTCTGAGTTACCACATTGCATAACACGAATTACTGCAGGTCCTGGTTTTTACAGCTTTAGTCCAGAGCAACGAAAGACCAGCGCGAAACCATAAAACACCAAAAGCTGTCAAATAGTTTCCCATTTCCTTCAGCATGCTCATACGCTATCTTACACTTCACACTATCTTCTGTGTTACACTTTATGATAGCTAATGTTACAAACTCGACATCAATCATGCATGCCAAGCCCCGACTGTCTCTCCAGTGTCTGAATTTAACCACATCCAGATCCTTTGATGTGATAGCAGGAAGGTGCGGGGGCCGGGAGGCGTGAACTGCACCTCCTGTAAAGGTTATCTGTGATACACAGACCCGGGGGCACCTGCCTCATGCAGAGTATGCGCACATTCAGCGGGGAACATAGAAAGTGATGTATGTGTGCAGATCACTGTCAGCTGTGGAGCTATGACAATAGAGGTCAGTCAGCCAGTCAATCAGGAACTGAGAAAATGATTTGTCCTTTTTTTTTTTTTTTTTTTCCTTGCAAGACCTTCTTAAGCTTATATCCTAATAATTACTGTCAGTGTTCGACTTGATCTCTTGTCAGCCGGCAACTTCTGCCAGAGGGCTCAGCAACGCGATCATCACCTTTCAACAAATGCTCAGTGATTGCCGAGCCTTTAAACGCGATTCTTGTGTTTCATTAACTTGCATTAAGTGCCCACGTCCCCTGATAGTTGAATGCTATATTGCCAAAGAAGGTTCATATTTTATTTATTTGAGTTTAATATTGTTTTTGAATATTTGTGGTGCCTTTAGGCCTGCCTTGCAGTCACATTATGTTCTTTAATTTCTCTTTGGAATTGACTTCCCGTTGCTCGGAGTGACGTGTGATTAAAAACATTTTCTTGCATAAAAATGTAAAGCGAACGTGAAGTTGGTCTCCATACTGCAGCTGTTTGCTACAATATCCTTAGATTACGCCCACATCTTTATTTAAAGCACTTTTTAATTGGGCTGTTTTTTTGTTTATGCTGCACAAACTAGACTGAGCCACTTAAGAACAACTCACCTTGCTGACCATTTATGCCGATGACAACCTCTAATTCATTTGCCGGTTTTCATATACATGCTGGTAATATACTAGCAACTGCATAATTACTGCACTCAACACAAGACACTCCACATGCATCTCTTTATCCACTCATTCGTGGAATAAATAGAACTAAAACACAAGAAATGCAGCAAAGAGCCTCTTTCAAGCAAATAGGCTGGGGGTGGGGTAGATAATTAATTCTGAGATTAATGTACTGTAGCAGTGGTGTGTTATTAAAACGCTATTTTTAAATTACAGCTCAGAAAGCACCCCCTTGGGATTAAGAGTGTTAGCCACTGATCTCTGCTTAAGTTATGGATGGAAAAGGAGGGGTGGTCTATTTTACATGCCCAGGTCTCATCTTATGGCTCATGCTGTGGGCTGACACTGAAAATCTTTTTGGTGTTTGTTCGCCTCAGTGAGTCACTGAAAAGCCTCTAGTCCCTTTATCAATGGAGTTAGAACTTGTGCTTTTCAATAAGTATTTAGAGTGTTTGATAGGCGAGGGCCACTGCTGGCTTACAAGTGGCATTTGATTAATGGATCTCGCTGTGCCTATTGTAAACCACTTGTTTGCGGAGCAGGGGAATGTTGGGAGGTTGCTGTAAGATAGAGGACAAAGCTTGTGGTAATATGGCACTTAAAAGGTACCCAACTCAGTACAGGACCCGTATAGATTAAAGGACAATGGCAGCCAAACACAGACATGATTTTGTTTTTGCAGTTTGTTGTAAAAGCAGATTTTATGCCTGCATTATTGAGACTGATGGCAGTGTCGCTGTAAAGAGGTTTTTAGAGGGGAAAAAATTAATTTAAGAATTATAGGTTGCCACCTGTGGTTTAGATCAGCTGAACCAGTTTATTTTGAGATTAAAATCAAACCCATGAACTATATATCCCATTGAAATGGAAACGATATACTCGAACAGGTACAGCAAATACAGTATATGTCAATATTAGCAAGAAGGTTTGCATAGTTTGTTTAGGGCAAAAACATCTTTTTATTTTTCCTTTTTTTTCTTGCTTGGGAGCAGGGGTGTTAGCTAAAACGACAAAACTGGATACACATACATCCATATTCATATCACTGATGTGATGTGATGTCGCTAAAATGCTAACAGATGTTTGCCTTTTAAACAAGATATTTGCAGTGTTCCTCTAAATTTCCAGTAAATGTCCTGGATTGCGATGACTCTACTACGTTCATCAATTAGTCTCTAAGATTGTCTTTGTGCTGCTCGATGCTGAGCCGGTAGCCAGTAGCTTTATCAGTTTTTATTTTTTTTAGTATTTAGTATTTATATTGACTTTTTTGCTTATAACCAAGGGTGAATCAGGACTTACTTGAGAAAATGAAACATGAAAATGTTAACGCAGCTTTAAAACCTCAGCATAATTCTGTGTCCTCGTATCTGCTTGTTACAGCAACACTGTTTGTGGTTTCCCTCCAACGTGCCGGCCGTGGCTCTTGTTTTCTTGCTACGCTGTAATGTTGTTTGGGTGTAACATGTTCCAAAGTAACACTTTACTATAGTCATATAAATTTTTTTTTTTTTTAAAATGTAACACTACTACATTCAGAACTCACATTGCCGTTACAGCTATGTTGTTACTTATGTTACAGAGGTTCTTCAATTATCTAAAGGAGGGGCTGAAAGCAAAAAAACATTCCTTTTTCTTTCGGCCCACTTATGCTGCATGTAGCTGATTCATGTGCAGGGAGGAGGAAAGAGGAGGAGTGCTCTCCAATTTGGCATCGAAATGAACATTACTTTTATTTTTATCATCTGAAAGGACATGAGCACGATAGTAAAAAGCCAACTGGACAGAAACAACCGTATTACTGCTAAAACAACAGGAACTTTTTGCAAGCATCTGTGCAGACAGCATGCCAGCACAATGCTAGCAAAGAACTCAGAGTGATGTAATGAAGCTGCGTGTATGCCCAATGTTGCAAAACTGCAACATTTTGCAACTTGTTTGAGCTGACCTTACCAAAAAATAAAAAAATAACCCAAGCCAAAAAACAAGAAGAGTCCACCCTACGTAATATAGGAGAAAACACCTAACAAGAGAAACGCAGTGCTACATAATAAATTACAGTTCACCCCTAAAAACAGCAGACTGACAAACAACGCAACAGCACCAGCTAGAAACATGCAGGTTGGATTAAGGGAACAATGAAGGGTAGACCTGAGACCTGTACTATGAAGCAGGATTTGGGTGTACCCAGGTATGTTCATAGTTAACCCTGGGTTTTCAGTCTCATGAAGGTGGTTTGCTTTTTACTGGGGTACTTTGCCATGGTAACTTTTGCTGTAGATCTGACCTGCACTGGAGGAGGTTGTGTTATAGATTAGAGATCAGCAGATATGAAATCACTTCCTATTGACCACTCAGTTCTTTGGAAAATAGCATTACCATTACTGGAAAATCCCTGAGACCTCTATATGATGGTAAGATAGTAAGAGGGGAAAGGGGAGAGGTTTTTTTTTTTTAAGTGTTTAAATTGTCTTTCTCTGATGACCGTCTGTAATAAAAATAGATTCTTAGATACAAGTTTATTCCTTGATTTTTTTTTCTTATTGGCTGCAAAAAAATTCACAGTTTTATTGTTGTATAAGTATTATTACATCATTATAAAACAACATTTACTTGTTCTTGTTGACCTTATATCAAATTAGCACATACATTGATTGATCTTTTATATTCATTATTTTTCTTGGTCTCAGACCCTTAAACATCACCGCGGCTGCAGCTGAAAGAATGAAAACTAAAACTATCCTGAGCACATCTAAACATCAATTTAATGGAATAACATAATCCATAAGATTCTCTTGTGTCTTAATGATAGAGCTGTAATACTGATAAGTCTGTTAACTCACACTGTCAGCATTTTTTCCAGCTTTGCTTCCCGACTTTAAATAGGCGGAACTTCATTAATATACTAGATCTTGTCCAGTGTTACTGACCAAAGTGCTTAAAGTGCACACACATTCATGCGGTGCTTTTAATACTATACCACTGTACTTTTCATGTAACATTTGTCTGGAGCAGCTGTCTTACTATCAGCTTGTATTATGTGTTTAATTGCTCATATTTGAATAAAATTATAGTTTTATCTTCTTTTGTAAACTCAGTCACTCAGCTGCAGTAGATTTATCCATGTTTGTAAGCGGTCACTTGCTGCTGACGCCACCCTTTTCACGTGATCATGGTTGAAGCTAGACAGTGAAACCTTGGGTTTACTTATCAGGCTAAGGCTTATCAAGTTAAGGCTTATCGAGCTCATGCTAAGCGTTCTCCGCTTTCAGGTGACCGCTTAGCATGATTGCCAGTGTTAGGATAAGTTAAGCCAGATAATGGAAAGATCTCCTGGGTATGTTGAACTTACTTCATACAGAGCTGTGGACGTCTCAACTCTTTATGCCCATGACCAGGTACCTGCATATTTCGGTTAGCGTACACTCTCATTCATACCTAGAATATGTCATGCAGACATTTTTAGAAAAACTAACCGAGCAGGTAAACACATATATAAATATAACAGCAGTCTTAAACCTCAAAAAATACAGTAGCTCAACTCAGTAACCCTCCAAAAGCTAGCTATAATTCTTTGTTTATTTTTGCTGTTTTAATCTTTGTTTATGTCCAAAGTGGATGCAGTCAAGTTTACCAATATCATCATCATGCAAACTAGCTAGCTTGCTTACTGTTGACATATTATAACCTCAATCAACTTAATACAGTAAATCTTTTTTCATGCATGAATGCCTGCTACAAATAAGAGAAAAGTTTAAAAGTAACATGTTACTGTAATCATGTTACATTTTTCAGCAACATAGTAATGTAACAAGTTACTGTATTAAATTCAGCAATCAGATTATAGTTATGATTCTGTTGGTACTTGCGTTACAAAGGTTCTTAAGTTATCTGTGCGCCAGATGGATAGAAAGAAATAAAAAACATCAAAAGTGCCTTTTTCTTCCCGCTCCTGCGCTCCAATCAGCTGATTCAGTTTGTGTGCTGGGAGGACAATGGTAGAGGGGTCTGCAACTTTTAAGGAGAGGACATATGGACATTACTTTTATTTATATGGTACAAAAGGACAAAAGCACAAACTTCATAAAGGACAGAAACAACTGCAAAACACTGCTAACACAGCATCAGCTCTTTGTGAGCCTGTGCACAGACGAGTGATGTTAAAGCTGAGTGAATGCTGACCCCAGCCCAGCAGCCAGAGCCTGATCTTCAACAGGTAACAAAAGCTATGATGAGTAGCCAAACTTGTAGCATTGTAGCCTCCTTTTATACCAATTCCTGTAACATATTCGCAGTCGCGATTGCTTTGAAATCTCTTTGGGCTGTTTTTCAATTTGTGTTGTTGGCTTTGTGCTCAAACTTAAACACAAAGAGAAAGATGCATGCATGTGCTTATTAGGATAGGGATTTGCATCCACATGTGGGACTGCAGCCTCAGGTTCACATTGTTACCTGGTAAATATGTGACAATGCAGGTGTCAGGTCGTGGAATCTCTGGGGAGTAATTCAGGAACTCGCTGCATTATTTTTAAGAAAAGTAACAATACATTACTTTCTCGACTAACGACCCCAACGCTGATGATGAATACAATAGATAAATGCAATACAAATAGTATGAGCTTTAGAACAGCCTCTAAAGGTATGAAAGTAGATTGTAGCGAGCACAAACACGGAAGAAATGATATAGACTGTGTGCAGTAGCAGCAAGCATACCTCTCTCCTGAGTTATCAAGTGGTAAATGCCGAACAGCATTTTAAACTCTAACAAATATGTTAAAAAAAAAAGGCAGTTGTGTAGCTATCTGCACGAGATGACCACCACATGAGAGAGTTAATATTGGTGTCTGCATGTGTATGTTTGTCGGGCCCTGTGCTTGTGTGTGTGTGCATGTGTAATGTTCTGTTTTTAACATTGGCAGTGAGTGCTTTGCACCTGTGGCTGCTGGCAGACCATCCGGTGTGTTGCAGCTCCGGAGGGACCTTGAAGCCCGTCGCAGTGGGAGAGAGGAGTCTGTCCTGCTAACCGTAATTAGCACAGGCCTGTTGATTCACTGATAATGAGAGGGAGTTCATTAGCGGCACGCTAATTGCTGCCTACTTCACCACCGCCGCCACCACCGCAACCATGCCAGCCCCCAAACCCCTTGCACTCAAAAAAGTTTGCCCGTCTATCACATTAGTAATGAGAAAAAAAAAAAGAAAAAAAGCCTAAAAATCTGGAACTTTTCAGGACATTGAAGTGGAAGCAGATGGAAGATAGCCTTTGAATTAGTTTTGACTTATTTTTGTACATATGTGATGAAGTAGAGCAAAACCTAGTTAGAGGATTGTGTTGGTTGTGAAATTTCACTGCGATAAGCATTCGGAGTGTTCTCCGGAGGCACAAATGCATGTAGGTAGGACAGTTCTGTCCAAGGACATGAGGGCAGTTCAGAAGCTAATTGCCAGAGCAAGCAAACAAGAAAAAGCACAGCTTGCTGATTCAGCTTAAAGACGACCTCAGCTGTGCCTGCATTATATAACAAGTGTGTCACAGGCATACTTTAGTCCAGTCTTGCAAAGAGTTTTACTTACAAACCGCAATTACCAGCGACAACTCTAAGAAGATGAATGTATGCTTACGACCAACACTGATGTAATTCAGGTAAATAAATCAAGCTGAGCGTCCTTGATGCTGTTACTTAAATTTTAAAGTAAATCTCTATGGTTGTGTATATGTTATAACACGATCTTTAAGTCAAACTGGAATTCCAAGTCATACATGTGGTACTTTTAAAACGTGAAAAAAAACAAACTGTATTGCAAACACCCAAACACACATATTCAGAACTTACCACCTATAGCTGTTCAAGATCTATTTTTGCAGATCTGTGGTAATAGTTCATTTATAATATCTGTAATTTTCAGATAATCTGCAGTACCTTAGTATGATTACTGCCAACAGTAACACTTGAGCTGCTGACAGTAACTGTAGCTGTTCAGACAACTATTTTGTTCTGTGATCTTTCATTTGCTTGCCATTTGCATCTGATGTTGCCGTAAGCCCTATATGCACGGCCCCAGCTGAGCTAGAAAACATCTGTTTGTCCCGTAAAGCAGCCTACTGTATGTAAGCAAGCAGTTTTCTGACAAAAGCTGTTGGCACACATTGTAAAACACTAGTCTTAAGGCTGGTAAGGCTGTTTTTTTTTCTTCCTACAGATCTGGAGTTACGGGCAGCCGTGGGAATTTGGCCCTCCTTGGAGAACTCAGATACCTTTGGACCAGATGGCAAATATACATCTTTTAGCAGCCCTTCTCTCAGCCCTCATCTTGGAGAATAAGTAGAGGATGCAATCATGCACATTTGTGCAACTTGTTTTCCTGAATAGTCTTCCAGCTTGTATGATGAGCAGAACTGTTCATGATGATGGAGCAGCTGACCCGACGATGCTGTTTCGGTGACTTCGTTTTGCATGTATAGGTGGCTGATGCCTCATACTGTTCATGTATAAGGTTTAACAGTGCTGTGACTAGACAGCAGATGCGTACTTTGCTTTTCTTTGGAAGGCTACACACGTTCACATTTAAGTCTTATCAGCTGAACCAAACTGAGCCACGATAAAACACAGGGTAAAAGAGTATTTCATTTCATGGTCTTTTAGGATGCCAATACTGAACTATTCATTTAATTGTTGAATTTCTAAGTTTAAAAAAAGCCTGCTAGGGTCTGCCTATAAAAATCTATAAACAGTATAAAAGATGGCCAGAGCTTTAGGGTCTAAAAAAATGAAGTGAAATGCTGTAAGAGCAGTAAGAGCATTCACCAGCAGGGGGCGACTCCTCTTGTTGCAAAAAGACTTCCTGTTGTATAGAAGTCTATGGGGAAAATGGCCCTTGGCTCTCCTGCTCTGCGACTTCAGTCAGCCCTTTCCTGATAACTTTTTGGACTCAACTGCTAGTTTCAGTTCATTCTGAATAAAATGTGAAGTTTTCATTTTGTAAATTATGGTCATGTTTAGAGGCAATTTTATAAGTTGTAGCCAATGAGCACGCAGAGGTGGAGCCTTCACCTCCTGTTCGTCATTTTCAAAAAACAAGGATGCTGATGGCAAAAATAATCAGCTTAAGGCTTTTTAACAGGAAAATAATCAGTGAATGTAGGCTGGAAGTATGTATCCTTATGTATGGAAGGCTAATGTTGGAAGTTAACATGCTAACATAGCATTAAAGGGAGCCAGAGGCCTTATTTCAATTTTAAGGGCTACATGTGAGTATGTGCTCGAAATATCTAATCATATTTAAAATGGGCCTTTGTAATTGTAAACTTGGATGTTTTTGTAAAGCTGGATACTCTTCCCTCAAAAACTTTTCTCCTAATTGTGACGCTTTAATCTCTGAAGCCGTCTGCAGCGTACGGTCCCCTGAGAACACTTCATATTCAAGCACGGGTAATGTCAGAATAGATGGATGCAGCTATGGCTGGAGGATGGAGGGATGACTAACCAGTCCGAAAGTGCCATGGTAATATCCGTCAGTGTTGTGTATTTCTACATAACAAGTGTCCATCCACGAGGCAATCTCACCTCAAGAGAGTGATCTGTCTCTCCTCTCCTCTCACTAAGAGGCTGAGGCTTTATCAGTGAGGCCATGATGAATTCTCAGCAGACACCCACTCCGTATGGGCCCTGAGTGAGCATGCATTTAAATGAACCCTCTCTTCCTCTGCCTCGTACTACACAAGAATTTCTAAACTCTATCTTGTCAAGCACTACATCAAACACAATAACAACAACCGTCCTAGCCCACCTTCATCCCCTCCCCTCCATTTTCTACTTCCTTCTTTAAGTCATTTTCTTCTCTTGACATTTTTCTTTCTTGGTCCACATCACCAAAGACTCCTTTCATCTGCTTTTCATGATGGACTCATTTACATTTTTTTTAAAGCACTTTACGTCATATCCGAGTTTGTTGCTGCTCTCAATCAAACCACAAAGAGTCGGAAGCCATCACTCCTAGCCACCTTGTTTCTTGTCTTTCTTTTTTTTCCCCTTCTCCCCAGGTTTTGAACCATAAGGTGAGAGAGGTAGCGTACTGGTGATCAGAGCATCAAAGCTGCCAGTCAGCCCCAAGGCTGGTGCATCATTCTCGAGGTGAGTTACAGCACTACGAGAGCCCTTTTGTCCATGACCACTGCTGTTTCAGGCACAGCACGTCAACCGCTGGCCTAATTACTGCGAAGACGCCCCGCTCCTACCTGGTCCTCCGTTTCAAATACTGGTTACGTTTTGGCAGAACTTTGATTGAAACAGCAGTTTGGTAATTTGGTGCAAAACTTTGTACTGATTGTGTTCGTCGGCTCAGTTCTGTCAAAGGTGCCTTTAAAAGAAACACACTCCAAAGCATCTGCAAAGTACACCTACTGGTCAAATATTTACTATTGTGCAAACATAGATCATGAGACAGTGTGGTTTAACCAGCTTCCATGATTGCGCTGAGGGCTATTTACTGGCTAGCTTAACTCCTGATGCGTTCACATGCCAGACAAAGAAAACTAGGTTAATTCTGAATGTCAGCCTATTGGCTGTTAAGCAAGTTTTGTAAGAACGATGGCTTTGGAGATACCTTTCTACACATGTTCAACCTATGAAGAGAATGATTTCTGGATTATGTTTTTTTAAGACTTAACATTAGCATTTTTTCTCACTGGTATGTCATTTTGTTCAGCCAGAAGTGAGCATACTTGGCTGCTAAGTCAGCTAACGGTACTAAGCTTGGTTAGCAAGCTGTATCCATAAACTGTACAGGCCAAATGGAAAGGTGCAGATACCCACTAATAACAGATTAATGAACTACTTGAAATACTTAAAATAAACTTAAAACAGTCTGCATCACAGAGCAAGCCATATTGTTTGTCAGATGAGTCCATTAAAAATGCTCCGAATAGCAACCTACACCACAAACAAAGCCGAGCGGTACAGATCAATGGACAGCTATTGGCTACAGCTGCCTGTGTTGACAACCTGTTAATTAAAGCAGCCATGTCCCTAATTTTAAGCATTAAGCCTTGATTACAGTTTTCACATCCGTGAGGCTGCCAGAGACTGCTCAGGTTTGAGTGACATCAATTCTCAGACAGTGATCACGAGGGTCTGTGCGGACGTCCGCATGCCCGCCTGCTCTTTGTGACCGCGGGGACCTGTCCGCTTAGAATTTGCATTACGATGCACCAACTGCACGTGCACCAGTCGGCGGACTTCAAAGTGTGACAGACACGACTTCTCTGCTGAGGTGTCTGGAGCTGTCCATTTTCTCAATAGAGTGTAATTGGGGCTTTATCAGCTCAGGAGGTAGAGGAGGTCAGCTACTAATTAGAACAGGGATGGACAACTCCAGGCCTCGAGGGCCGGTGTCCTGCAGGTTTTAGATGTGTTCCTGATCCAGCACAC
>JAVDPK010000304.1:761208-786626 GCA_034780415.1 Cichlasoma orientale | reverse complement strand
GGGGGGGGCAGAGAGAGAGGGAGCAGGAGAGTTGACAGAACAAACTGAGACAACAAGATAACTTTTCAGAGGATAGACTTGTAATTTGGCTATCAAGTCTCTTTTAGTCGCTCTTATACTGTAATGAATGAAGCTGAATTTGCTTTGCTGATTCCACAAAAATTGCACGGGCTGGTTGCCACCCATGTTGCCCCAAACCGTGATTTATCCCAGAGACAATTTCCCTCGCTATATTCCGCACATGCACATTCCTTTGAAAACTGCGGGAAATCTCTTCAGCCTCCTGACAAATAGTCAATGTTCAGTATCGTCTGACAAATTAATTCCAATAATATTCAAATGCAGCGGCGGCAGCGTTGGCAGCAGCAGGTCATCTTTATTCAGCATTATACTTTCTGCGCTGAACATTGTTTATTCAATCTGCACCCATGCCGACCAGCCGCCGTCTACTTTGGAGTGTTCTGTTTTTCAAGCAATCTGTTTCTGATATTGCTCTATTTTCCTCAGACGGAGTGATATTTTCACACTGGCCTCGTAATATTACACCACCCTTAATGGAATCACGGTGCAGCCGCCCTCCCCCCCCACCTCCCCCCCCCCCACCTCAATTTAAAAAAAAAAAAAAAAAAAGAAAGAAAACCCTCATTCAATTAAATCAAAACCTGGAATACTGTAGCTTTTAATTGAAAGGGAATTATCCTCTATATGATTTCAGAAACGATCTCTAGGGAGGTAGCGCTGCTTTTCAGCAACTCACCAATTAGACACTTGTCTCTTAAATGGAAACTACCTCCAAAGGAAATGCCCTGCATTAGGGCTTAATGATTTGGGCACTTACCAATTACGGTAGCAATGAATTTCTTTTCTCGTTAAAACAAGACATCATTTTATGGATTCATAAAAGCCGCACTTGTGCATACTGTTGAGGAGCATTTCGGGGTGAAGGCAGGCAGCGCAGTTGCATCATTTTCTTTAAAATATCATTTTTTTTGTTACATAATCGTTCCAAGAAGAGGAAGAAAAGAAGGAACACATTTTGAGAGGTTAAATGATCAGAAAGAACCCCCCCCCCCCCCAAAAAAAATACGAATGTGCTTCTGTGTTCGACTGTTCTCTAGATTTCTTTTTTTGACTGGCGGATCATCCGTTTGACCAGTAAGTTTTTATTTTGCAAGTCTTTGGAAACTGTGATCAAAATGATATCAGTTCAGTGCAACTGTGACACTGACAAAAGAGGGCAGCAGGCTGCTACTGAATGACCATTGACAAAAAGAGAAAAAGAGAAAAAAAAAGAAAAAAAGGGAAAAAAAAAGAGAGAGAAATTTGGCCAGAGAGAATCTGGGTCTGGTTTTGCTCACTGAAGAGGGTCTGCCTGGCTGCTCGCCTGCCTCCCTGGCTGTCTGTCTGTGTGAGTGACTGTGAGATTGGTTTATTTTAGTTCATCATCTCTCTCATCAATCTTTTACATGGGACTGGGTCAGCAAAGATGACAAAAGTGAATCGCTTATGTGGTCTAAAGTTTCTGGCAGCGACTCGGTGTGAGTAAACACAAAAGACTTGCTCTTCCCTTTCTTCTTCAACGCCCCCCCACCCACCCTTCACCACCACCACCAACCACCCCTCCTCCTCTGTCACCCGCTCCCAGTTTCTGTCTCTTGCTCTCATTCCCCATCACACACCCTCCACTCACCCCCTTTCCAGAGATATATGAAGGCAATGTGTGGATCTGGTTGGCTTTGTGAACTAGGTGCCAGACCACATCTGAGACGCTGTGCTGAGGGAGCAGATTGCACGGTGACGTCTTTCTCCTCTCTCTCTCTCTCTCTGCTTCTTCTCCTCTTCTTGCACTTCTTTTTCTCCTCAGAAGGTGTTGCAACTGGCCATTGGTTGATAGGTTTCTCAATTTTTCCGCGCACCTAGCCGAACTAAAAAAGCTTTCTGCTCTTCCAAATGTCTACTCCAGAGTAATTCCCAATCATGTAATCTGCTGGGTGACTACTGTGCTGCGCCCTGCGTGGGTGGGGCAGAACATGTGAGGGCGATGGCCCACCGACAGTTCTAATCAGGAATGAGATGTGCAAACGATGGGAAAAAAAACGCCAATGGAAAGATGAGCATGGAAAAAGTGGAGTCTCCGCTTGACCTTTTGAATTCAAACATGTCAGATGTTGTAAAGACTTCTCATAAAAAAAAAAAGGGGGGCAGAGGGAATGCTGGGACACACTGGCTAGGGAGCGTTATTAAGGAAGCCTGAGCCTGACAAATCTTAGTGGGCCATTTGAAGTTCCTCACAGTTTCCATAAGTTTATCATGGAAAACTTAAATAGGATGGGAAAGGTAAGATCAGCTTTCCTTGACCGTTTCTGCCTAGTGACCATTATTTAATGATACAGTAGGCTTTCATGTAAATTTTATTAGAGCAATATTTTATATTTGTTAAATAAACTGGACGCCCGTATAAGGTTGTCAGAAATAAAAAGAATTAAGGCAGCCGATTGCTTTATTTCATTCTGATTAACGTGAAAGCCGAAACCTTTCTGAATTTAAATATTTTGATTACATGCTATACGTACTATTTAATTAAGCCTTAAATTAAAGTGCTTATTAAGCCAACTCAGATATTTTCAGTTAATATGACTTTGTTTTCTGGTTTCATTATTTTATTTGCGTAAAAGCACTGCAGCACTGTAACTCCATTACTTTAGGCAGCTTTGAGTAATGTATACCTTCTCAAATTAAATGTGGCAATTACTTATATGTAAATGCAATCATAATTCATTACCGTTGTCTTACATAAAGCTTTTGGTGACTGATTACCCACTTTTGATAAACATCAGTAAGAGATCTCGAAGTTAAATCCCACAATCTTCTTTTTTCACAGCGAGCAGAGCATCACTGCACAATCTGTGCTGCTACAGGGATAGTCAATAACCCTGCTGTGCACTTGACTCTCTTACAGCTTTGCTATTCTAACATGAAGGTAAATAAAGCAGAATCTTAGCTACCGAATTGCAAACACAATGGAACAACTCAGTATGGCCGAGCATGCAGAATATTGCAGCTAATGTCCATAATTTGCTACAGCAAAGTACAAACTTCCCCGTCACACCCACTCTGAAGCCTGCAGGATTAATGGACTCGTACAGGCTATAGTAGAAACACACAACACAAAGCTGTAAGTACTCTGAAACCACATTACAATTAAATAATCTGTTTCATGAACTCAAAAAGAGAGAAAATGTCACAGAAACTCAAAAAATTAAAGCAGAATCTTTGAAGAAAAAATAACTTTGAGCACATGGGTTTGCTGTGCATTTCTCTGCAGAAAAAGATATTCCCATCTCATTGGTGTTTGGATGACGGTGTTGGAGAGCCCTGTCTAACACGCCCGTCCAAACTCGCCCATATTTGTTCTGCTGGGTTGAGATCTGGTGACTACAAAGGCCACAGCTTATGAGTTACTTCTTAGTAATATTCACCAACGCATCCAGTGACCCCTCATGCCCTATGGATGGGGAGCAAGTGAACCCAAACCACGCTACCGACACCATAACAGAGCCACCAGATCAACCCAACGTAGGACAGAGTTGACGTGAGAGCATATGGACTGGACAGGCAACCAGCGATGACAATGGGGGGCATTTGTCTCAACTCACAAAAAAGAAAAAAAAGGACATTTATGCTATCACTTATGTGCACAGTTGCACCTGGAGTCACACATGCTGCGTTCACAAAACAGAGGTTAAAAACTAAGATGCACAGCACACAGTGCTGCAAGAGGGAGTCCTGTATACGTATGACCTCTATACTGAGCCGCCTTTACACATGCCAAACAAATTCAAGTATAAGCAAACCTCCTTTAAGCCACATCATGAACCGGTAACTAATTACAACCATACGCGCATGGTACGCTCAGAGAGAAGTGCAGCCACAGTTGCAAAGTGCATCTGTCTTTGATGGCATAATCTACAAAACAGGAAAGACACTTTCTCTAGGTGCAGAAGTGGATTAATGAACTCACCACACACACTAACACAGTTGGCGTCACTGCGAGTGCAGAACGCTCCCCGGCACACTTCTATTTGTTTTGCTATTTTCGCGTGAGCTCATACTTTTAAAACTAGCTGCACAAGCAGCGTCCTCCTCAGTTATGCTGCTGCAAATGCGCTAAACTACTGTTAACCAATTAACATGATTGTTATTGCAATAACACACAGTGATGAGGATATTTAACTGTGGGATTAAATTTTACTTATAAAAGTATTCCAGCAGAATTCAGCTGAGGAGGCAGAGCGGCCCTTATGGACGGGCCCGGGTGCTGATGCTGCCGTAAGGGTTACTGTTTCGGGTTATTCCTTTAAATTATCACTCGTCTGTATATTTCACCAGTGTGAAAAACACTTTCTGGGAAACCTCCCAAATGACCTGAAACAAGTAGTGCCGCCGAAATAATTATTTTAAGCAATCAGCTCATAAAAATGTCACAGGATATCAGAATTTCTCTAAAACCCAAGGTGACACATTCAAATGTTCTGAATACAGTACAAAGCCCGACGATGCTCAGTTTTCAGTAAAAGGAAAAGAATAAAAAAGGAATCTTGCAGAACTCGCTATAAACACAGCGTGACGTGACCTTACACAGCTTTTTTTGGAAGAAGTTAAAAACTTCTTTACTTTTTTGACAAAATTCTCTTTATGTAATAGACACCAATTTAAACGAATCCTCAGTCATTTGTAATCTTTTACAGCTCGCAGAGAAAAAGGATCAACGTAACATGATGCGCTCTGTCTTTTATAGATGCAGATGGAAAGCAGCTAGTAACTAATCTGGCGCAAACCCCCCCTGCTTTTTCTGCATGGTGCATAAAAAAAAAAAAAAATACATATAACCAAACTTAAACTGACACGTGATGTTTTAAAGCATTCCTTTAACAGTCTCTTTGCATTATACCTCATCTAGTGTCAGCCAGACCTTCTCTGTGTTAGACTGTACCGGAGACACCAGAGAAATGTGGCGTCTTTAAGACTTAAAGGTTAAGAACAAACAACAAAACAAAACTTGCGGTCATCAGCTGGAAAGAAGACTTGGCCAAACTGTGAAAACGCAACTCTCCAGGAACATGTGACTCACCACACAAACTGTTTAACCACAAACGTGATCAGCTCCAATACGGCCCTTGCCGCCCTTTCTCTCACTAACTCGCACACATATAGCACACGCAGAGAACACGGGGCAGGGTCGGCCAGCGCACATGAGAGGGACGCTTTGAAAAATAAGCCCTCATTTGGACAGAGTGGATTCAGATGGTTTGGCTGCAGCTCAAAGGCGAGCAGCTCTCTGGGTCAGCTTATTATTTCAATGGATGCAAGGCGCTGATGTTCTCAAGTGTGGTGCACTTCAATCAAGCAACCCGGCAGCTCAGCACATGGGTCAAGGCTACGGTCTCATCTTTCGGGTTTAAACCGACTGAAAGCTTGTCCTTTAGCGGTTTGGACCGGGCACTGCTATCCCCCACGTCTTCTGTGTGAGACAAACTGGGCACCCCCTCAAAAAACCCCCAAAAAAAAAGAAAAAGAAAAAAAAAAAGAAAGTGCAGTAAATTGAATTCAGCTGTAGTAAGGGAATCCCAGACCTGACCAGGAAAAAAAAAAAGAAGAAAGAAAGAAAAAGTACTGAATGATGCCAAGTTTTGCAGGAGTGAGGAAGAGAAAAGACAGATGTTTAATTTCCTTCAGTGTGCGAGCAGTGGGGCTAAGAGGTGTGGATTTGTGAGTGTGTGCATGTGTGTATGTGTTGGGTGTGTGTGTGTGTGTGTGTGTTGGGGGGGGGTGCGCCTCGTGTTTGCATTCTGTCAAAGTGTTTGCGTTTGCACAGAAAAATATTTTTTGACTCTTATTTTTCTCAAACAGCAGAGAGCGTAATTAACATAAGCAGACTCTCTGAGCAAAAACAAACAATTAAACTCATGAGTCACAAAAAATATGGAAGCAATCTTTGCTGTTTCGTCTTTATCTTACTTTCTGGACGCTCTCAAGTGATTCCTTGTTCATGCATTTACTTGTGTAAACATACTTTTGTTTGTTCGGCGAAGGACCGATTATTACCATAAAGGATTGCTTTTCCACTTTTAAAGTTGTGGTAGTGGATTTCATAAACACTGACTGCAATTAAATCACACTACAGTTGACCGCACAGAACAAGAGACACCTCACACACACATACACACACACACAGAAATATGCGTGTGCAGCCACACACAAACAAAAACTAAAACTAATAAACACTTAACACAACAGAGTGAAACACAATCACAGCTGAATGAGAGCCATCATGTGCGCTTGACCGAGCCTGCGCCTCTCTGACTGGTCAAAGGCAGCCTTGCGAGAAGGTTAACCGGACTATATTTGTTGTTATTCCACTGTGGGCATCTGTTCCATTGCTTACATTAGCAGTTATCGACTGCACCAATATTTGTCATGGCCCTGGAGTTGTGTAATTCAGACTTACCAAAGCGTACCATCCACCACCATGGTCTGTTTCCCCCTCTAGCCATGCCCTGATAGGGTAATGTGGGGTGTAATGATGGCCAATTAGAAGGGATCACGAAGCAGGACATGCAAACAGAACCCAACAGACTAGATCTGAAGGTGCGGCGCCCTGCTGTGGCTGCAGGCAACTGCAAAGCTATCGCCTTGCTTTCCCTGGTGCTGATCTGTTATCAGCCTTCTTAATAATGAATAAGGATTTCATCTAAGGCAAACTGATCTGAAATCTGCATCCTTGAGAAACAACCTTACGGTACAACTGCGCTGGGCAGTGTTAAATAGCTGGACCACCCAGCTTCCAGCTGCACCAAAAGACCATTGTGCAGCCACACAGGCAGCACCTTGATTCATAACAGAGCTGATGGTCTATGTCTGAATGAGTGCAGTATGTGGCGAGAGAAGATAACCTCCAGCACTTTGTATCAGTAATTGGCCCTGATGAATTGAACAGCCTTAGAGATTTGCTTGGTGCAAATTGAATAACGGTTGTTTTCCTGCTGTAGATGTATAATGATACTGCACAATGACCTGCACACAGTGTGTTTGTGTGCAGGTCATTGTGTGCCTTTCTACTCTTCGTGTTACAGTACGAAAAGCTCAGCTCTATTGTTTTAGTGACTTTGGCTTTTCTTCTTCACTGTTTGATGCTCCACAGACTCTGCAGCTAATTACGAAATCAGTGCTATTTCCTCTAAATATATATATTTCTCCTAACCTTGTACACTTGTGATAAAACTCCAAAAACACACAATAATAATTTAACACCTGGAAAGCAAAACAGAGGGTTAAACCAAACGGTGGTTTAGAAGAATAGTTACACCTCTAGTATTCTTGTGTAAAAGGTTACACCAATCACAGATAATACTGTAGAGAATACACTTGTAAATGCATTATTGTAATACAATAATGCATATGTATTATTGTATAATGCAGCAGTTTTAGGCAGATTTATTCCCCACAGTCCGTGACATTGGTCGGTGCTGATGTTTTGCCCAAATTATCTGGTAATGCAACCCGGTGTCACAAAAAAGTCTCAAAAACGAAATCTATTTTTGGGGGTTCATGGACAAGAATTGTTACTTTTTTCATTTTTTTTTCTTTTTGGTCAACGAGCACAAATTTGTAAGTAATGCATTTCAAATTCATGTCAGGACCACTTTTTGTTTTTTAAATAGGGAAAGGAAGGCAGCGTCACCATGGAAACCAACCTAATCAAGTAGCTTTTAACGCTTAAATCTAACCATGCGACATATTTGTAATTAATAACGTATCTGAAAATCCTCAAATGATGTGCAAACGTAGGGCTCTGGCATGGAGGTCTAGATGACTTACTCCTCCAGCACCCCTCAAACTTCCAGATGCAGACTTTTTCTTGCCTTTTAATCAGTAAATATGAGAGCAAACTATGAAGATTTGTGTTTAGTGACATGAAACAAAATTGGGAAATTTATGCCGAGAAACACACACACACAAAGAAACTGATGAATTTGCATCAATATCATGAACTGCCATGAGACCAAGACCACATTACCCAAACATGAGATGTTGGGTAATGTGGGGGATATCAGGCAATATGGGTTTACAGAGCCAGGCTTTAACCTCGTAATTTACTTGCAGACTAATTGGGGCCGTAAGATAATATTAAACATTTGTGATATTTAGGAGTTACAATCTGGAAGACGGACTTCTATAAAAATATGACCACTTTTAGCAGGTCAGACAAACATAAGTGAATGCACCAGCGAGGCAGCAGCACCACTTCGTATACGTTAGTCCTGGTGCGTCTGATAGTGCTGCCAAGTATTTAGGCCTTCAGTGCTAAGGTTAGCAAGCATAGTAATGTAGACAGTTAATAATCTCACCTCTTCTTTGACTCATCTCCAGTTCACTGATTAATTGACAGGTGAGTCGATCAAATTGGCCACACCCCAAACCCCAGTATCCAGGTTGGTGAGATGTTGTGAAGTGGAAACCTATCCTTAAAGGATGAAAGCATTTTTTTTTTATGCTAAAGTTGGATATTTTATAATGGGAGTCTATAGGGACTAACTTCTAAAGCATAATTTAAAAGTCGTGTTTTTAGAACAAATTCTCACACAGTTAAAAAAATCAAGATGATAAAATAATGCTGAGTATTATTTTCAGCACTGAAAGAAGGTCCGGGTCTCCGAGATTAAAACTGTGGCACAAAAGCTGAAATATTACTGACTCTAATGATCTCCTGATGACACTCCAGTCTGTGTATGCAAACATGACCCAGTCTCTCCCAAAACTGTAAACCACACATACCAGAATGCTAATTTGTGATGTTTATGACAGCGATGACCTGGAGCTGCTACAACTGCAATGAATATTCGACTGGCAAAAATCTATTTATTTAAATCACTCGTAAATTCTTTTTGAAATCTGTATTGTGTTAACAGTTCTCCAGAAAAAAAAATAAAAAAATACCCACAACACAAGAAAATCACCCTGAGAACGCAGCGTCGACACTTCATCGACGCGGAACATGCAAGCAGCGTCACGAGCGCCTCCCTTTGAAGCTATGGGATTAACTCGTTCATGCGCACAATTCATATCGCGAACCCGTGACGACGCCAATAAAACCATATGAATTAAGTTTCTGTGCAGATTTTCGCCGCTAATGTTTAAGGTCTGAAACCCATTTGCTGTCGCAGAAGATGGAAGAGATAGAGAACTGCTTCAGATGTTTAACAGCCAGTTTTACCAGCAGTAAAATCGCCTCACTTCATATACAGTAGTACTATTTAGTGTCTGCTGGGTAACATGTGGGCATCTTGATACAGTATGGAAAACATATAAAGCACAGCCACGAACGGCGTGTGGGGTGCGACCCATTACATGAAATAACATTTGGATAACATGTGAATTTAACTCTAAATGAATGAGTCGTACTGGGCATGGGTTTACTGTGAGGCCTGCAGAACAAGTGGATGCATATTGGCATCATCTTCCTCAGCTACAGCAGCTGTTGTAGTTTAGCTTTTAATGTATTATTTCATACTGTGACATTATGCTGCTTTGCTTTAAAAGACATTATCTGGAATATATTTTTACTTATATTTTACTTTTGTTTATTCAATATTAAACATTATGACTCTCACTTCTGCGTTGTCTTGTGTGTTTCATTTATGCTGTCTGCGAGCTATGCTAGCTACTTTAAATCAATTGGGATATGAAAGACAAAGTTAGAGAGGCAGGGATGAGATGGTTTGGACATGCACAGAGGAGGGATGGTGGATATACTTGGGAAAGGATGTTGAAGACGGAGCTGCCAGGCAGGAGGAAAAGAGGAAGACCACAGAGAAGATTCATGAATGTGGTGAAGGATGAAATGCAGAGCATCAGTGTGACAGAAGAGGATGCTACAGATAGGGTGAGATGGAGGCTGAGGATCTGATTTACGGGAGAAGCCAAAAGAAGAAGAAGAGGGATAACAAATTTCCTAAACACATTTGACATGTGGACACTAACTAACTTAGCAGTAAAGCGTTGCATCCCTGAAATAAGCTTAATACAAGTGGATTTAACGAGTGGTGTATGGATTTTCCAGAAGATGCAAACAACAACAAAAATACTGCTACTTACCCCGTAAAAAGCAAAATGTGCATGATTTAAATTAGTCTTCTATCCGCTTCCAAGTCACCTCTCTGTGAAGCACTGCACCGTTCCCGGTGCGCCTGCTTCACTCCCTGGAAGTCCAGTTTGGATCAACTGCAATTGTGCATTTGTGCTGGATCCCCTGGTGAAAAGTACCTTGTAGCAGAGAGTCTAATCATTTGAGTTCTGAAACCTGGTGATCACACCTTGCACAGTGCTGACGCAGTGGGAATGTCCTGTAGGTTGATACTCAGAAAGTATGGAAAGTTTGTGTCTTTGGAACTTTAAAAAAAAAAACACTCTTGTAATATTTTCCACTGTCGCTTTACGTCAACTTATTCTATTCTTTATTTTTATTCATACCACATGAAAGGGTCATATAGTAGAATTGCATTTATATGCGTACACATGCAGAAATGTGCGCAGAAGGATTAATAAACTGTGGGAAGTCATTTATAAACTGACTGATGAACGGAATAGCAAGCCGAGCACAGACAACCTGTGGATGCACACTAGCATTGTGTTCCTTAGCTACAGCAGCAGTTGTGCTGTAGGTGTTAATTTATTATTTGATACTTTTACATTATATTGCTTTGCTTTAAGAGGATTTACTTTAAAGCAGTTTTGTCAATCTGTGTGCTTAGTTCACGAATCTATACACAGTCTAATGCACCTTAATTAGCTAACCGGCTCTACGGCGGCAAAACCATGCTCGCAAAAGAGATCGGTAATGGCTTGAAATGAGAAGTCTGTTTTTATCTTCGCCTGTTTGAAAGGAAGAAGGAACTGCTTTGAAAATTACTTCAAATTATATCAAATCAATTTTGAATCCAGGATCGTTTTCACGTGCGGTGAATGGAAAGTTTGACGGCTGCTGTGACTGCAGATCAGTTACTAAAGCACGATGAAGTAATTGGTGAGTTACGTTTTACTACAACAGCACCTAAATCCTTAACTACTAACTGGTGACCAACAGCAAAAGAAATGTTTAATTGCACGGTTAAAACATGCTTGACGCAGCACTTTCTAAATGGCGAACACTTGGCTCCGTCCACGCGGCGGCACGTCGAGCTGCAGGTCTTGCAGTTTCCACACAGTGTGCGCAGTCTCTCCCTTCCTCATAGCTCATTTTATTGGAGCTTCATCACTAGATGCACATGCACACATAAATTATGCTCAGCTACACACATGCACATGCAAACAAGCACATACCGCTCATGCGCACTTTTCTTTGGCTTTGAGATGCCTCCAGTGGGTCACAAAGCGAAACAGGCGATTGACACCCTCTGGTTTCAACTTCTGTGACCCTTCGAGCTGCCTGTGAAGTAGGCACAGAACAGCAGAGCGAGGCCCTTGGAAATATCTGCGGTCAGCTGCATGGGGAGGAGGGAGTGAAGGAAAGAAACTTGCTTTTAATAAACAAGATAATGGGTGCCATACGCCCCTTCTCACACCACCGCTGCTTGCAGTCTCTCCCTCGCTCTCTCTCCCATTACTTTGTTTCTGTCTCCGCGCCTCACCCACTCTATCTGACTTTTTCTATAAAAATTACATTCATTGTTTAAGAATGGAATGAAAGACTGAGTAAGTGTGAGAAAAAGAAAGCAAAGTTGAGAGGGGAGGTGGGGAAGGGGATGGGGGGCGGGGGGGCTGCTGATCTTCAAACCAACAATTAACTGGCGTCAGGATGTTTATGGGCAGAGTTAGTTTAAGCGACTGGTCCTCAGTCAGTTCAGCTGTGGCCTTAAAGACTCATTCCCTTTAATACTGAAATCATGTAGAGAGGGGGAAAAAAAAGGGTTCATTTTTTAACTCGCAGAGGAAGAAAAATCTTTTCACGCCGAAATCAAAAGACGGCTTTCTGTCTGTAATTGAATTGTTTAACTCTTTCAGTAGCGGAGTCGTTCCCACAACTGCCGGAAAGCGCGTTTTCTTGATGTGTGTAGCAGAATAGGGACGGACGCCTTACAGCACCGTCCTATCTGCCTCACCCTGATCTCACTGAGTTTGACAGCAGCCTGAGTGCTTTTCCAAGAATCACAAAGAGGTGTGGACGGGCCGACATGTGGCACATGAAAACTCCACGGTGAGATTTTAAAATGGAAAAAAAAAACAAAAAAACAACAAGCCTGCAGTCAAGCACAAGTAGGGTAAGCTGTGGTGCCGTGTGCGTGTTTGGGGCCCACATCTGTTCTGCTGGCCGAAGTGGAGGGAGAGCCCCAGTCAGCCTTAGACAAACACTTGATTGAATTCAGTGCAACCAATCAGACTCTTGCAGATTTTCCAGATTTAAATGAGTGAAGATTTTTGCATCAGAAGTGTAGTGTGGGGAAATGCATTGCAAAATGTGTGTTTTAGAGGGATTATTCGTCTTTTTTAAACAGTTTTACTATTTTTTTTAGATATTTTTTTAAATATTTAATACCGTAGTAAGATAATTTTCAAGGAGAAGCAAATAGATCTCTCTCTCTCTCTCTCTGTATATATATATATAAATATATATATATATGTTTTCTTTCCCAATTAAATTAAATAAGGGTTTTGAGAATATCATTCAAACAGATTCACGTCTTCATGTCGTAACCTTGCGGTCTTAGTTGTCAACAAATTGCCCTCCGTCTGTCTGACAAATCAGCCTAAACGTAACTGTTAACAACTTCACTAACAACTATTTTTAAGTGAACCGCAGGACGAGCCGATGAAGTGTCTTTAAAGAGTTGCAGTCCCGGGAAAAAGTCAAACACTAAGAAAAGTGGCTCAACCGTTTTCATGTTCACTGAGCGAGTCCTACCAGGCAAACTCAAGCCCTAATAATGCGAGACATCTGTCTACTTTTTTTTTTTTTTTTTAGGCTTTGTAATACATATTCATAGTGCTGTCTGGTGAGTGGAAAACACAGAGGATCACTGTTTTGGATCCTTTCGGTGTCAGAGCCCGTGATTCTGTATGAACACGTAATTTACATCCTAGGCAACAAAGTGGTTTTCACCACAGTCATAGCTGTAAAACCGCTGCTAACTGGTTGATGTGGATCCCAGCGTCTTGTGAAATGTAACGTCCCACAAGACTCCATCCTGGCCATCGCCCCGCTGCACTGGGACTCCTTTTTTTATTAGCACGTCCTTTCTTTTTTTTCCTTTTTTTTTTCTTTTTTAGTTTTTCAGCTACCACCCCCCCCCCCACCCCCCTTCTTCATTTTCATTGTCTTTCTCTCCCATTTTTTGCTCTCTGCTTGTGCTGTTAAGCCCTCTGAGACCGCCGCTGTGGTGTTGCGCCAAGTATTTTTGGCTCAACGCTGCTTACATGCAAAATGCAAATTATGGTGAAATCCGTTGCTCCACGATCTAATTTACTGCTAAAACCGCATTTTATAGTGATATCTTTTCTGTCACCCCTGCTTGTTTCAGATAGGTTTTCACTGACACATTAGTTATAGTGCCTCATATTTCTGGCAAGAGAGCATCTGTTTTATTCAATTATGTCACTTGACTTGAAATTGACATTTGGTAATGGATACAGTGCTGTTATTAAAATGTACTCACCCTACCATATCTGCATCTGAGCTTTTTTTATGTGACTTTTCTCGGCAGTTACATATAATCTTAGCATGAGCACATGTCTTCACAGGTATATCACCTTCCACTTCAACACAGATGTATTGTTTTCAGCCAGGATAGGGGCAGGGGATTCCCCCCTCTGTTTATGCAGTATTAGTGCAGCCCCTTGGCCAGACACTTGGCCGGCCCTCTCCTGTCTGGCACGGCGTAAAGCGGGGCTTGCCAGAACAAGCCGGTGAGCCAGGCTGGAGCTGCTCCGCTCGCAGGAATGTGTCAGTCATCCTTGCCAGTCCATCGCTGCTGATAATTCAAAATGACAATATAATGAAAGCGGTGGGGTAGAAAGAGTGTGGCACTGTGATGTGCTGCTCTCACCCACTGCTATCAGCTGAGTAGGCTTGGGGGGGAGGAGGGTGGGGTGGATGCTGCCAAGTAAAATGCACATAAAAGAAGGTTAGTGAATGGGGTGAAGTGCGAGCAGCCATGCCAAATTGTTTGTGGATATCAGTGCTTTTGGGCCTACAGCATATTTGGCCCCGCTTTGCTCGGCCCATCACAAATTCCAGGCAGAAAGGAGAAGCTGGTGGTGCTTTTTGGCCCGTTATTACAGGATGTTTTGTCTCTGTTTTTTCAGAGATGAGCATCCAGGAAATGGCTTCACACAGAAAAAGAAAGAAAACAACGGTCTTAGCATCTTCCGGGAAAGCGAAAAAGTTTCAACTTTTTCCCAATTAATAGATTTTCATCCCATGAAATATTAATCAAGATGGATTGTTTAACATGGGGGAGGGTGCAGGGAGGGATTTGCATACTCAAGGCTCTTTCAGCTCGCCCGTAATTTCATCTCTCAAATTCCACCTTGTGGCTTCTGTCAACCGGAGAATACCTCTGATGAAGGTGTCCTAGTCTGTCTCATTCTGGCTCCGTTGCCAGACAGATGTTGGCATTTGAGTCAGGAACCTTAAGGGACCGGCGTAGTCCTCTGGGGTGAAGGGGAGAACAAATTATATTGACAAACATGCATGAGATTCATCCTCTGTCACACAACCTTTTCAGCAGAGGGAAGTTGGAGTGAGTCAGACAGGATATGAATATTCTGGGTTTTATTTTATCAATGACGCACACTAGTCACACTCTCATTTGACAGATCAGCTATAAAAACTGATCATTTTCACTTTTCCTGTAAACAAGACACTTGATGAAGCACATTAGCAAAAGCGCCGTCCTTCCACTTACCCGCGTGAGAGAAGAACAGTTGAACCCTTTAGCCCGGCATCGCCTTTCAGCATCCCAGTGAGGGCGGCGAGTCTAATCGGTGGATAAGTGTGCTGATACTCCTTGCTTTCCCTGATGCCTCCCAGGGGACGTCCTGGCTTGGCCGTCAGCTCAGGATTAATTAGAACCTCCCGTGTCCCTGCAGACGTATTAGAGAGCTCAGTGCCGGTCAAACACCGGTTAGCGGTTAGCGGTTAGCGCAGCAGAGGCTAATACCTTGTGCTTGAACACATCGAGCTATAATTAATAACTACCTCTCTACTCCCTCAAGCATCGGCAGTTATTATTTACTACATGTGGCCTAAAGGCATTTTATTCCTGATGCAAGGGAGCACAAGCTTTCTTTCTTTCTTTCTTTCTTTTTTTCCCGGTTTAGTAATACTCTGCAATGCAGTGCAATTTTTAAATATATATTTCAATAACCTATTTGTCAGCTAATTATTGGAAAAGGATACTTTGAAGAATTACTGACTGAGGCATGATACAGTGAGAGGATTCCTGACATTTTTATATTTGCTTTGCAGAACGATTGCATATTAAAAAAAAGCTTTTTATATAAATGTAATGAATAATCAATGATGAGATCCTTTGAGAAACACCAAAATAGAAAGGATGTGTTTTAAAGACAAAAAGCAAAAAAATTTCGTAATTGCAGATCAGCAGATTTGCTTTGTAATTTAACAAACCAACTGAGATTACTGTATATTTATACATAGCGTTTCCCTGCTTTGCTATGCACACCGATTTTGTCTTCATCTCTGCTCATCCTATTAGCAGCTTTACCTGCGCTCCTTGGATAAAGTTCACTTTATTTCTTTGCTGTTAAGACTCAAGCTGCACTGAGATGGTCCACCTTTCTCTTGAATAAACATGGGCTGAGGAAGATCAGGGCGGCCTGGATTGCCTGTGGTTTGGCGAAATGTCACCACAAAAAGGAGCTGAGG
Source organism: Cichlasoma orientale (assembly GCA_034780415.1). NCBI lineage: Eukaryota > Metazoa > Chordata > Actinopteri > Cichliformes > Cichlidae > Cichlasoma > Cichlasoma orientale. The sequence continues at coordinate 770,683 of JAVDPK010000304.1, read as the reverse complement.
TAGATGTGGGCTTGATCTGCTTGATCACTCAGTCATACTGCGTCCATTGAAGGTTAGAAGTAAGGCAGATTTAGGTAGAAGAGCTGTATGCACTCACAGCTCATAGACATGCAAACAAATACACACACATGGAGTCTTAGTGGATCATAGCATATCCCTTCTATCCAACTGGCAGGTAAAGGAAAGACGCACAATCCCATATATCTCAGGTTAGAGGACTTGACCATTGCCTTTGAAGGACTCGGTAAGAACGCATAAGGGTATGGAGAGGGGATATAAAGAATCCCTGCAATATTAATGTCCAAAATGTCACAGAAAGGCCACTGTATCATTCAAAGTGCGACAGGCCTGGCTTAGGCTTGCAGAGTGACATCTAGAGCCAGTGAGATACTTGCCTCGTATAATGAATGAACTCAGAGTTCCTGCCTCAGATCCCTCTGGACTTGGGTTTGTCTCCGAGTAAAGCGTGGCCGGGACTGTCAAGAGACTTTCTGTCTAGACATAAAGGGAAAACAAACTGCACTCCACGAGGTCCAGTTCAAACAAGGCTATCATCTTGATACTTACTCAAGCCTGAAGTGATTATTTTCCTGATTACTCCCGGCTGAGGAATACATGTTTAGTTACCTCAAATAAAACAACAATTTGCCTTCTGTTTTGTGATCACCTCCCTTATAAATTAAGCCGCACTCAAACTCAAACACGGCAAAATGATGAGCACCAGCGTCAATATTGCAACATCTCTTTTGAGAGTGTGTAAGCTCCTTATATCAAAATGGTTTGTTTGTCCCCCAGTCACAAATCATTTAGTATTTTGCGCTACTTTTTTGCTCAGTGGGTTATATGAAAATGAGCAACAAGCCTCCATTCCTCCTGTGTACGGATTATGAGCCTGTGTTTGGGAGGGCCTGACTCTAATGGGCTAGTAATTACAGTTTGTTTATGAGTTTATCGATGCATGCCACCACCATGCCTGCATGGGTTATGGGCAATGCAAGATAAGGATCACACATTTATTTTCACCCCCCCCCCCCCCCCTCTAAAGAGCGAGTTAACTCACATTGTGAACTCCCACTGTGATCATATTACAAGGCCCAATACTTTTGATCTACGCCGGTATAGGTCCGGGGCATGAATCTAACTTGACTTTGCAACCTTAGGATAAACAAGTTGTGCCATTTCTCACTTTGATGTGGCGCCAGAAGCTGTGAAAAATACAGAAATGGCTCATTATAGAAAAACCCTGATTGTCCAATTTACACCTCCATCGTGTCGCCACAGCATCGCTGTTAACAAGGTCAGCACCTACCCGCACTGTGAATTACTAACATCTAACTGCAGTTCCTTCACCTGTGTTTACATCTCTCAGTGTTTTGGTCCAAATCTTGAAGCAGGGCCGGATGGTGGGTCATGCTCCTGTGGCGTCTCGGGGCTCTGAGGGTACTTTCCACGGTGTGTTGTCAGCAAGGCAACAGCAGCAGGCGGTGTGAGATCCTGCCTTCTTTCCCGGGCTCCCGACGACCTGCGTGGCATATGCTCTGGGAACCCTTGACGCAGACCCACTGGCCTCCATTTGTGTTTGTGTGGTCAAATTTAATCAAGATGGCATCTGTTGGTGTTTAATGTGAGTAATTGTCCTATACAGTATGCTTGCGAGTATGCGTGTGCGTGTGTGTGTTCAGACAGCCACTGTTAGTATACACTCAGGGAAAGCATTTAGGCAAATGTGGTTTCTATATGCTCATATACTAGCTCACATTTACTACTGATGCATAATTTTGCTCCATATGCTGTCAACACCCCGGACTACTTTTTTTCTCCGCAGCAGTGTCTTCTTGTTATGAGTGCATTCCCTCTATGATGGTGTGTTGGTCTGTGTCAAATCATGTGCCAGAGTAATAACTGTCTTGTATGAATGTACCTGCAACTGGCTGGCTGTGGAAATGAATTTCCTCCTCGACAACAAATAGAGCTCTAATCTAATCTACCCCGCATCTTTCCAGAGTGTGTGAAGATACATGGACATACAGTATATGTGTGTGGTCGGTCGTACGTGTATCTCCGTAAGTGTGAGAGCAAAGACGGAGCACAAGTGCGTGCATGACTTCAGTGTGTGTGTTTGTGTACAGTATGTGTGTTTGCATTAAGGTTCGCCTAAGAGCCCATTGTTGACTTCAAAAGGATTCCTCTGAGGTTTTAATTATGCTACTGCTTAACTTGGCACCAGAAAAAGAGAGTGATCCTGGCTGAAGCCTATAAATCTCTCAGTGCAGACATATCCACGCCCTCCAAAGCCATCGACTCCCCTGGACCTCCCAGACACATTAAGGAGTGCTAAGGTTGGCCCCAACCACAGTCACCTCACTCACAAACACCAGCACGTACACACATGGACACAAGCAAAGTGCTGAGCACACATGGGCAAACAGCTGCCTGAGCTGATACCACCAGACTTGTCCTCACACGTGTATGTGTACATGCACATTTATGTTTGCATCTTTATAGGCGCTCAGGTACACAGAGTTTAAAGGGCCGGACAAGCTGCCTCACCTTGTTTCGCCATTTTGGAGCATTAGGTGGATGGAGAAGACTGACATACGACAACCTCATACCGGTGCCCTCGCTTCAGCCACATCTCCTCAGATAAAATGTGTGCGAGTGAAGGGAAAATTTTTCCTTTGTGTTTTATGAACACACTTTTCAAATCAGACACTAGCCTGTTACTCAGCAGAACACAAATCAAGGCTTCCAGGAAGCATTAAGAGATGGATTTAAATCCATCTGCTTTGAAATGCATTCTAGCCAGATGTTGAAAAGTAGTTAATGCAACTGTTTCTTCCAGATGCATACATAAGCTTTGCTCCCCTCCAAGTGCTCTTGTCATGTGTTTTTAGCTACGTAGCTAAACTTTTGCCACATGCTATTTTGACACAGTTTCTATTTTCGGATTGGTACCGAACAGTTTCAAGTGCAGCGTCACCCTTTGGACTGTGCAGGCTGACCCTGATTTTTTTACCAAGTGAACTCGAGATGCAGTCAGACTTGGAATGTTGCTAAAGGAGATAGATATGCGACTAATTGCAAACAAAAGGGCTTTGAGTGAGGGTTCGGTTACATTGGGCTTTATATGAGGTGTTTTAAATGCAGACAATAAAAAGGCCTATTGTCCCAAAACTTGGTGCCCTTTACCGAAGCCTAAGGGCAGGCGTGTAAACTCCTCAAAACAGTTCCTCATGGAAATGTTGCTGCACTTATACAAAAGACTAAACTCAACCATCTACTAGCAATGTGAAGAAAAATTGTTTATTTGTATCAGCTTTTTTTTTCTCTTCACTGTGAAATGACTTTCTTGATGTCTTCCAGAGTGGCTGACATATAGTTAATGTAGTGTATCCCCCCTCCTCTGCCTTACCCATATGCCTCTAAATCTGAAGTGGAATACCCAGATTTATCTCAAAGGCAAATGATGGTTGTTGGTAGCAGACGATCTTCAAATGACTGTATCTTTTATCTGTGTACCCTTTTCTAGGGTAAAACAGAAGGAGTGAGGGACTTGAAAAGTGATACCTCTGCGTACCTGCTTGAAAGAGGGTTTTTTTTTTTTTCTCAGCGAGGGATTAAGAGCAGAATGTTTTTTTTCTTTCTTTTTTCTTGTTATTCTTCACCATTGCGCTCCACCCTCCTCATTAAAGACCATGCATATTCTCCCAGGAGAGTCCTCCAACATTACAACTCTTCTCCACAGGTACAGCTCTCTGGGGTCCTTCACTTTTTCTCATCCTTTTCTCTCTCCTCCCCTTTCCTCTTCTCTGCTCTCCCTCCACCTCATCTCCTCGTCTGTTTCCCAGTCCGTCACCCTTCTTTTCATGTACTTCCCGCTCCCTACGCCCTTAGATCCTCTCTACCTCCTTCCCTCGTCCTTTACTTCACTACCTTTACTTCGGTGGTGCACAGTGCACTCCTTCCCTCATTCGCTCCTGTCTCCCTCACCTTCCATCTGCATATGCAAGTGCTTATTTTGAAGTCGTGGCCCACAACAGATATTCAATATTAATGAGGACCCTCATGAATTTTTGAGCTCTAATTAGATGGCTCAGAGTTCGTTAACTGAGAGGGTTTTGGTGCTCAGTAGTGGTGATGGAAGGCTTGGGGGGTGTGAGCTGTGAGAGCGAGGGACTGTCCCACCCTCATCTCCCACCTCTACGCTCCTTTCCCCCCCATAATGTCTCGCGGTGGGGACGGCAGCGGAGCGATGGGGAGCGGGGGTAATCAGCAGGCCTGGATCGCCAAGCTCATTATAAGACAGCTGGCCATTAGTTTGCGGGCCCTGTGCATTGTATCATCTCGGCAAGCCGCCTCCTGCTGGGACATTATTTAGCTATTCTATTTCATCGTCGCTTCAAATGATGCAATGGCCTTTTCAGGAACAGGCAGACAGACACGGGGTTGAACCTAGAAGGTGACACCTCCGCCCTTCTGTGGCAAGAGAGACATTCCTTTTCACAAGCGCGAATGACTCAGGCCATCCATCCGTGACTTGTCCTGTCTCTACTGCACTCTGCTGACCACATATGGATTAGAATTGCACCTTTAAGAAGTTCATCTTCTTGTTATCTATGACCATTTCCTTTAAGATTTTTTTTTAAATAGCTTGTTGACATCTCTGTGTCATCTTGCACAATGTCAAAGACGTGTGCCTTGTCCTTGCAACACCCCCACCAACACCCTCTACACCCTCTCCTCCCATACTATGCTCCCACTACATCTCAAGAAGCCTTCCCTCTGTCCTTTGGTTTCTTATTTCTAAAGGTGTGTCATGATCAGCAGATATTACAGGCATCTTTGCCTTGCCACCTCCCCTCCCCATGCACTACCCCCCCCCCCCCACCACCACCACCTCTGCTTGCTTGTGCATATGCAGAGGAAGGAAGCATCTCCGCTGTGGCAGCAGCAAAACACCACACTACAAAAGAGATGCGCACCTCTGACAGTAACCATCAAGAAGGGCGTTGACAGAATAAGGGCGGGAGATGATGATCTGAGAGGCAGAGATGTGCAGAAGGAGGCAAGAAGGAAAGAGAAAGGGCTTTCTTTCCTCTGTCTCTCTTTTTTCATACCTTTTTTTTTATTTTCCCAGGATTCATCAAGCCCCACTTGACATATGTCTGACTGGGGTGGCGTTAATCTCCCCAGAGGGTAGGGTCCCCCTTTCTCCTCTTCATGCCACTCCTTCACGGAGCCCTTTCCTTTTCCTGTCAATTTACATTTCAAAACAGGCGATGAGCCGATCAAAGACGGTCACTAACGATGAGGCCTTTCATCAGTGGCTGGCATGGTATGCAGAGATAGTATACAGTGAGGTTTCATTGATCATAAGCAGGTGGGTGTGCTGTTTGGCACTGGTTTGTGTGCAGTGGGGCTCCTGTCATTGTTTTATCCCAAGTTTGTCTCTAGGGGCAAGACGTCGCTGGCGGGGGATGTGCCAGTGGGTCTCACCGGAGAATGTCTTTGTCATCCAGAAGCCTTACATGCCGGTGAATTAATAACAAGCACCTGAATCCAAATGAATCTAAAAACTGTCTGTCAGAGAAGTTTCAGTAGATCTTGGCCATTTTAACTACTCACTTACTGAAGTTAAATTTGAAGTCAATTCAGTTCAAGTCAGACGTAAAATGGAAGGAAGGGAGAAAGGAAGCAGAAATGTCACTTGTGATACTGCTGCTCACGTAAGTACTGAACCCATAAAAAATAAGCACGGCACACACACCGAACTGCACGGCTTTAAAAGTCATTTATCCAGAATATTATTTCTAAGAGTCACTCTTTGGACAAATGCAGAAAAGCACTGCTGAAAATTCCACACATGCTCAGACAAGTACACGCTGACCATTATGATTCAGCTCATCCCATATTCAGTTTTGCTAGAGAAGTTTTTTTTTTTTTTTTAAACACTCTATACAGTGAGTCTGCTTATATTTTTGCTAAGTGAGGAGTTAGGGAACTTTCCTCTGGTTTGTGGTAAGCACCAGGCTTAAACAAAATTACAACTTTTGAGTGACTCAAAGAGCTGAATACTGCAATGAATACTGAGTCAGACCCTTAATCTTAGGATCAGACCCCCCCCGGGGTGGGAGATTATATTAGCAGAGACATTCATCTCCAATAATTTAGTAATGTAGATAGTAGATTAGCTCTATTCCCCATTGTCTGCCAACACCTGGGGCATAGCTCATATTCAATACCTCCTTGTTCTCTTACTGTATATTGGAACTGTTGTAGGTGGCCTGGACTCCCTGCTATGCTCATTTGACTCCAAATTACGAAGTTCTCCGGGGAGATAATTCAATAGCAGCTGACCAGAAGACCTAACACCCCCCCCCCCTCCCCCTCCGCCCCCGCACCCCCTGCCTCACAGAAGTCTGCACTCTTTCACTCAATTGCTATTAAAGATCACACATTAAGGTGTAAAAAGAGCCAGATTAAGCACATTAATGCCTAATCACATGTCATTTTATTATACTCACTCGGTATGTAACCCATGCCCTTTTTCCTGTAATTACAGCCAAGTGGCAGAAGGAAGGCACACTGTAATTGTCTTTGAGGGAGGAATGGCAGTGGCAAAGATAGATTTCAGATGGCATATTTGCACTGAGGAATTTGAGCTTTTTCTCCCCCCCTTCGCTTTCTTCCCAAAAAGGACCCTGTCGTTTTCAGAGCTTGCTGCTCCCGGGGTAGTATGCTTTTTATTATTTTTCCAATTAGAGTCAATTGACCTGACAGAATGGAGGGCAATTAGTGATATTTCCCCCTCCTCGCAGGCCTGCGGGGTAATTTGCTGGAGGTTCTCGGCACTGCTTTATGCGGATATACGCCCCGCCCCACCAACCCTTTTTGGAGCATAATGCCTTATGATTTTTCAGAATATATCTCCTCTTACTTTTTTTCTTTCTCCCAGGAAAGTACAATTACAAACTGTTGAAGGGCTTCATCTTTTTAAACTGCCTATAATCTCTCTCTCTCTCTCCCTCTCTCTATCTATCATATAAAAAGAGGGGCTTCGCTATCAGTGCATTGCTTTAGTATTTATGAACAGAATTGAGATCATGTTCAGGGATTGTTGTCAGAGTAGTAGCAGTAGCGGTGTTAGTTTCATAACATATCCATCCAAGGAGGCATAATTGCGAGTAGAGCATTTTTCTCAGGGTATGCAGAATTAATTTGTGCATTGAAAGCCAGACTTATGGAGGATGGAGAGAGGAGGTGCTGCAGAGGGAGCCTGTTGGCTTAAATCTCAACTTGCTATTGATAAACTTGATGAATGTAATTTGTGCCTGCAACCCTGGGTTTTTGTCCCCCTTTATACCTGCAATGCCAGAACTCTCTGTTCCTGTGTGCAGAGGAGCACAATGGACGGGTCCACGCTGGCTCCCATCTGAATACCTGTATCTGCCTATGCCTCTGCTGACGAGTCTGACACACAAAGAGGAAATAATCTTCTGAACTAAGCTTGTCTGGCGTATCCACTGCTGAGTCTATAAGTGCAGAGAAAATCTCCTCAAACTGATGCACTGAAATAAATACGCTTAATTTACCGATGCGGAAGCGGCATCGGAGACTGTAAAGGCCGTCAAATAAAAGAGCCATCGATGGAGTTGTATGGAGACGGAGATACAAGACAGTGTGGGTTAGTGGAGCATGATATGTATATAGCGACATGCAAATTTACTGAGAGGGGGAGAGGATGCAACAAAAACACGTTTGATACATTGGGTAAAATTTATTCCATGCATGCGAATGTGCCGCCCCAACCCGAGCACATCATTTGCTCGACATTCAGTACATCTGTTGTGTTAAGTGACTGTAATTTAGGTGACATTGGCACAAAGCCTCTTAATGTAGCCCCGGTGGACCCCCTGTAAGAGGGGCACGCGGGACCAAACAGAGGCATCTCGCAGCTGGAGCCGCGTCAAGGATCATTTCCCTCTTCACATGATTAATTACATTTTGATCACTTGAATCTAAATCTGATTAATTTCGGTCACATGTCAGGGAGGCATCAGTGGTCTATAATGTATACTGTGTTAATCTCTACCAGGCTCTCCTTGAGAGTCATTTTATGAGGCTACAACATGTGAAACTAATGTTGTGCATGTGTGAAGAGCTGAAATGATCACTTTGTGTCATTCATGTGTGAATCTTTTGAATTATCATGTGTGAATCAGTGGATCTGGCAACGGGAAAACGAAATGTGCTCGCTTTAATGGGCCACCCATACAAAGGGGTGATAGAGACTCTCCATACTTTTCATCTGCATAGGAGCTTGCAGCCTGCTAACTGTGTGCACAACATTAACCTTTTCTTGGAAATCACTTGATGGGATATATATAAGGAGCTGCAACCTTCAAAACCCATCATGGCCGTTTCTTACCGTGATCAACGGGAGAAATACCTCAAGCAAAAGACGGGGTTTTAAATCTCACACACACACACACACACACACACACACACACACACACACACACACACACACACACACACACACACACACACATTCCCTTAGGACCATAGGCAGGATTCCTGTCTTAAGTGCTTGTTATGGGACTCCTGAGCTGTCAAAGCCTCACCATTAATCCCTCTCATGGGTCAGGGCACAGTGTCAGAACTCAGCTTACCTTATGGCTTTCCACTGTTTACTGGCCTTGGTCACACCGCAGCTTAAAAACCCACAGGACAGATTTATTTAATAAGTTGTATTTGGTATGGCAGAGTCAACAATATTGTTAGATTAAATTATTAGAATCTCAAAATTTGATTTTTTTTTTAAGGGTTGACCAAAGCAGTGACGGTGTGCTAGAATAAATGTGAGACCCTAAATATTGCTGGATTGTGTATAAACTTATACCATAATAGACTGTATATAAAAGATGGAAGTAACTTTTTTCCCCTCAACACAGAGTGACTCCTCTGTTTACAAGGAGACATCCATTGCACACAGGTTAATCAGAAACAACCCTTCACTATCATTGATTTGTTAACTCTCTCTTAAGCTGCTCCTTTTCATGATCTTCAGGTCAAGTATTTCAGTCAGTTCAGCTCCTCGCTCACGGTTTCAAAACATCACCGTGGCTGGGGCCAAAATGTTCTGATAAAGTCTTCCAGATAGGATCTCACTAACCAGTGAGTGCCATTACAAAGGCTGTGCCCATCTTTTATATACAGTCTGTGAACCCTTGTTTAACAGACGTCACGAAAGCGTAGATAGAGCAGCCTCACAGCCTCACTCATTCATGGCAGGAATGGCTTGTGAGTGACAGCGGTGCAGCGCAAAGAAAACACAGTGAGGCCAGAGGTTACTTTACAGTACATGGGTACCCTCAGGCCTGTTCGTGTCTCTGTTCCTATTTGTGTGTGTGTGTGTGTGTGTGTGTGTGTGTGTGTGTGTGTGTGTGTGTGTGTGTGTGTGTGTGTGTGTGTG
>JAVDPK010000304.1:740543-755125 GCA_034780415.1 Cichlasoma orientale | reverse complement strand
CCCCCCCCCCCCCCCCCCCCCCCCCCCCCCCCCACGGCGTGTCTACACATAAAAGATGTGCAATAGTCCGCACGGTGTCCAAGTATAGTTTTTTTTCACACTCCCACAAACCTTCTGTCAAATGCAACATTATCATGGGAGAGAGAAGCACCAAAGAGGATCTAGATTTATGAAGACATTGGATCTAAAAATGAGGAGCAGCAAAATTACACTCGCACATATGTAAAACTTTAATGCTAGAGGAATTCGGATTTCACTTAAGTGCGCTGTCATCCTGGCAAACGGGCACAGAAAGGGACTATAGTTTGTTAGTATCGTCTCTTGCTGTTTATTAAAGGGATATTTCATCCAAACCGGGGGGGGGGGGGGGTGCTCGGTCCCGTCTTTTATCGATTTTGACTGATATTTTGACCGAAATCAAAGCAATCTGGGATGCGTTTGGATTAAAGCGGCAAGGTCGTCCTCGAAGGCTAAGGTTAGGCACAGTGTGTGGATTTCCCCGTTGAAGTAGCGCGGGATCAAATACCTTTTGTTTTGGAACAGGGCTTTAAAGTGAAGATAACATGTTGTTGTTTGGAGATGTTGAAATGCAATCTTAAGTATCCCTCTTGAATGTGAATCATCTCATTACCAGGCATTCTCACACTGAGATAATGCGAAGCATAATGTGTTTTATATCATCATGGTATGAAACAGGGCCAGCAGTGCACTGTGTAAAATCCCCTTCAGTGGCATTATTTTGGTCATCAGAAGCATAAATTTGGATGTGAGAAACATCAAAGCCTCCATATAAATGCCTTTCTCTTCATGTTGTCATCCTATCTTTGAATCACTCCCCCTCCCCCCTAGGGCCATGGTTATTTACATTTTCAAATCTGCATTTTTCATATAGATCTGTCTGCCTCTGATTTTAATATCAGTGATGTTTCCCACGACACCTTTTGTTTTATTATGCATTATGAATTTCTTCCCCTCTCACTCCTCCCTCTCTCTCCCTGTCTCTCCCTCTTTCTCTCTCTCTCCCTCTCTCTCTCTCGCCTCCATCTTTTTCTAATCCCTATCCCCCACACTAGGCTTATGAGTCCCAGTGTTTTATCATGGGGAGAGAGATTTATCATTTCAATCTCATTTCAATAAATAAAATAATCTCTCTTCTCCTGTACGTGACAGCAGCTAATAGTATTTTGTTATCGTGGAGTGAAACTTTGCAGACTTAGTGCACTTGCTGAAATGCTTTGCATTGGCATTCTGCAGCAGCGTACAGTTGCCTGCATAGTGGGGAACGCTTATCGTGTTGTAAACCGTGCACCGGTACATTTAAAGAAATGTGACTCCGGCCCACCTGATTAAAGTGAAGCGTGATGTCAAAACATTTCACGCGTTGATTTAATGGATATAATAATGTAATGTGCCCGTGTTGCAGCATGCACTGATTGGCTGCTACATTGTCATTCAGAGGTTAAAGACAACATCATGTTAGATGCTTAGTAATTAAAGATAGTGCACTTATCGGGTTTGGTTTGTACCTATTTCAGTTGCAATATAAGAAGCCTCTTGTACCAATTCCGTCCTCTTAAAAGCTACTGGGCTGCACTCATGTATGCTTTTATCTTTCAGCCAGGATATGTTCTTAAAGCACGGTCTGTCAGATCCGCCTGCACTGTGGTGTGTAGAAGAACAAGAGCAGCCATCAAGACGACAGTTTTATTTTAATTGCTATCTCCCTTTCCTCCCGGTCCTTCATTTTCCCTTACCCCTGGAGCAAATCAACAGAAAAAATGTAAAAGGACTGACAGGAAAACAATTGCGTTTCAAATTGAACTCCCTGCAGAGTGTGTTCACTTCCTTAACCTGACATCCCTCCCTTCCCCACACATGGCAGAGGAGAAGGCAAGGCGAGCGGCAGCCACACTAAAGCCGGAAAGAGGGGGGAGACCGTCCTTTTGAATATGTGTTTTCTGTTTATCATTAGCTGACTGGGTGCTTCATCATTCGGCGAAAATCCCTATCTGCTGAACATAAGGCCGAGAGACAGCGGGGAATCAATCTTTTGTGCTTGGGCAGATAAACACAGGACGCAATCAGGGGGAGACGGAGCGACGGAGCAGGCCGCGGGACTCACGCCGCCGGTGATGGATGGCGGAAGTGAAAGTGTCAGGATGGCATTATGCAAATGGGGGAGGCATCCGAGCATCGCCCCGGTGATTATGGGAGATGGGAGAGCAGCCTGTGGTCCCCTTGGCACCAAGGCAGCCATTTTGGGGGCTCGTTGTCTCCTACTGGAGCTGGGGGAAGCGGGAAGAGGAGGAGGAGTAGAGGGATGGATAGAGTGGTGGACGGGTGGGGGAGAGAGAAAGGAGGAGATGAAGGAGGAGGAAAAGGGAGGGAAGAACGTGTCATGGTATCATTCCCTCACATGCGCCACCGCCTCACCCCCACCCCCTACTCCAAAAAGGGGAGGAATAAGTCTATAAGCAGAGTGAGAGGCATCTGTGTCATTTACTGAAACAAATGATCAGCCTTCTCTTTCTGTGGGGTTTGAATGAGGAGGGTGAGGCTGCCGAATGATAGAGATAGAACACTGATGGAACAATCATGAATAATGAACTTGAACTGGACAGAAATAAAAGCTGGTCTGCGTGATTGCGACAGCCGCTGTGTTTTTCGACAAGTCGAAACGACTGCATGCTGAGTGGCTCTCAGAGGCCTACGTGACCCCTGGGTACAGTGGCATCCATTCTGACTGTGTTGCCTTCACAGCCATATAGACTCTGACACACACACACACACACACACACCAATCTCAATGACAAGCAAGCAGGACACACACTCTCACAGTAATGACCAAGGATGCTACTTGTATTCAAATGAGGGTTGAAGTGAGAGCAAGGCAGATACTTCAGGGAGCAGCCGGGCCCAGAGGGGAGATCCAGCCGCAGTCCCCGCTGTACCATTACAGTAAGATTGGATGAAGATGGAAACATGGAAAATATGATGGTGTGCGCGAGCGGATGGGGACGGTGCAAGGAGACGGCTGCCCCGATGATCTATGCATGCGAGCATGTGCAGGTTTTGTATATCCAAGAGGTAGTAAGGTAGTGTGTGTGTGTGTGTTTTGGCGGGGTGATGTGAAATTAGTACCCTTAGTCAGATGAGCCCATTTCCCTCCTGTTTGTACAAGAAGGGAGGGAGAACATGTTTATTAGTGAAATTAAGGAACAGGTGAGAGTTGTGAGCATCACAACAGACTCTGCTGCGCTTCACTAACGCTGCTACTGCTTTATAAATCTTTTGAATTTCAAATTGTTGTCCTGTTTATCCTTTTGAGGCTATTTTTAGTCCCTGACCTAGTGAGACAAAGTGGGCTGAAGTGCCCGTCCTCCACCTCTAACTTTACCACTCGCCACAACACACAGACAATACCACTCCGTTCCGCCTGATTGGATCCATTTGCATTGGACACCTCCTCTGCATATTGATTGATGGGTTTAATCAGCGAATCAGGGGGAGCGCTCAGACATCAATCTCTGTCAGGCCCCTACCTTTTTCCAAGCCTGTGATTCCCTGCTAGGACTCATCAAGGAAAGCAAGTTTAGACAGAAATAAAGGGGGGAGGCGGGGAGTGGAGAGGGAACAGAGGCAGAAGAGAGGGGGGAAAAAAAGAAAAAAGAAGAAAGGCATGTGGGGAGTGGAAGGACAAAGTATTTGCAATAACTTCAGGTGGATTTCTGTGACTGGGCCCAGTAAAAGTAGATCAGGTGTAGCATAAAGGAAGGCTGGCCAACTGTGACTCCATGTAGGAAATGTATAAATGAAATAGAAGCCAGACCAAAGAGGAGATTTATCCAGGTAATACATGTACAGTAATGCAGAAAATGTGTCCATCAAGCATGAAAAAGGGGTTTCAGCAGTGCTCGTATGTGCTTTACATATGTGCTTTTACCATTATTAATCATATACAATGACAATTTTTTAAAAAAACTTTTCCTCGTGCGTCACCTCAACTTATGCGCACGGACACAACAGAGGATGACAACGAAGGGAAACAAGCAGCATCACCCGACTCACGTCTTGTCTTCCTGTCTAATTTTTACAGGTCCCACAACATGTGTAGCTGTCAAAGTCACAGGATCGACAGAAAGGGTTGGAAAACAGCCTCTTCAGTCCTCTCCCCGCTGTTTGCGCGCGAGTGCATGCGTGTCTGTTTCTCCGCACGCACAATTGTATATATAGAAAGTGTTAATTGAGTTGTGATTGCCATTGTGTGCCTCATCAGGGGATGAACAAGACCATCCTCCACCTTTCTCATGTCAGTGTGAGAGTGTACCTGTGACACGTCGAGCTGACAGATACTTCGTTTCCTTCTCACTTGATAATTGCTGTAATGCAAACTCAATTAAAAGTAAGCAGCTCAATGCGGAAGGCGATGAGTTTGATTAAAATGTGAATAAAAATACAGATCTGCAGTTTGCACAAATGTAATGTCAAAGAAGATCCTTTAGGTTTTTTTTCTTTTTTTTTTACAGTGTTTCTTTCAGCGTGTGGATATTTCACTTCTATGTGATAGAAATGTATCATTAAGTTAGTTAACAATAAGCAAATGAATGGAACATAAAAACAGTCCTTCTTTGCCATGAGGAAACACTCACTCAAGTTATTAGGGACCAGATAACAGTCGTGAAACAGCCTCAAACATGACTAGTAAAAACAGCAAATGAACTCTCTACCTCTGCATCTCAACATTTGTTCAGGCAAACAGTATTTTTTATATCTTCCATTAAACTCAATTACTTCCTGCATGAACCTGGCCTTGACGGAAAGGGCCCCATAATTCAGTTCGAGAGTTTAAAAAAAAAAGAAGAGAAAAAAAAAAGAAAAAAGCAAAACATTGCAACATGCTCGTTTTTGGAGGAAGAAACTTTTAATACCCACAGCTCTTAATGACGGCACTGCAATTAGAGTGGCTGCATTTTTGCTCTAGCCGCGAGTCAAAGGAAAACAAATAAAGCAGCTCGATTTAGAAACCTTATTAGACTTTGAGTCCCTGAGCAATTAAAGTATTACAGCTGAAGTGCTTCTGTGAACCCACCGATGGAAAGCATTTATAGGTGGTCTCTACTTTACTGGTGGTCTGTTACTGGGCATTTTTTGCTTTTGGTTTTTCTTATTAGTGGCACTCAGAGCTGGAGACGCTTCACTGTTTACGTGGAGGCGGGAAAGGTTACTGGACAATGAATGCTCTTTATATTGCTGTTTTTGCCAAGGACAAATTATACGCATGCAAACTTTTGCGGCATCTGCTCACTTTGCTGCAGCAAAATATCAGGACACACGATGCAGAGTCGAACAAAATGCAATGATTTAAGAATGAAGAAAAATGATTAAAATTAAACGCAACTCATCTTTTTATCATTCATTCTTTAATCTTCTTGCGGCAGCGTTTGCCCCATGCAGTGTCTAAATTGGCTTGGCTGTGATGATGCCCTTTGCAATGCAATCTCTCCAATTTGATGCCTTATCAAATTACTAACCCAGAGGAAATTAATGGTATCATCTGTGTCAAGGCATTGATGTAGTTTCACTTAGCCTGAAACACTATGGTCCTAATTGAATGATTAGATTCCTTTAGATTTTCTATCCATCTTTATACTAATTACAATTGAAGAGGAAAACAGAGTGCCTTACATATCAATTTAACAAATAAAACCAGGTAAAAATTAAACAAAAACTTGTATCAATCACACAAAATTCAATAACAGGTTATTATAATTGGCAATAATTGGAGAAGAAGTGTTCTGAAGACAAGCAGAATTTCATTTTCTTAGATATGCTTTATTTTAATGAGTTGTGATACATTTTGGAAGAAGCACAGTAATAAAAGACTAAAACCTGATGTGCCACTAGGGGGGGTGGTGATGCTTTTTGGGCCAGGCAAGAACATGGGGTTGGTATGTATTGAAAAATAAAGCACAGAAATCTTGCCTCTCAGTCACACACACTCATACACGCACGCAGAATTTGAGTGTTTTAAAGCAGAGAATGAAGAGGAAAAGAGAGAGAGAGAAAAAACAAGCACGAGAATGTGGTCACATGACTACTTGTATTACTGCTACAGCTCTGTCTCCACTAACTTTGGCGTGTAGTTTCACCCTCCGCCTGCTAATACCATAATCCCCCCCGGAATGACCTCCTCCTCTCGGACCACTTCTGACACCTCCCGCTCGGTCACCTCTGCCCCGGTTCCTCCCCTCTGATCACTCAGCAAGAACCCCAGCCATAATTGACTAATGACCCCATATCAATATTTGGCTGTGGTCACAGGCTTTCAGTACTGTTGTAATTTAAAGTGGATTAGTGTTCGCCTCAGCACGTTTCTTTTGGCAGCCAGCCAGTGGGACGAGCTTTTGATAACAGGTTCCCTCTTGCGTGAGTGTGTTTCCAGTGTAAGTGTGTGCGTGTGGGTGTGTGTTCGTGTCTACTTTGTATATGTGTTTCTGCGAACTACATAAGCTGTCCATCGTCCCATGCACCTTAGTACGCTAAAAGCAGCAGAAGAAAAAACCCAAACAAACCCCGCAGCTTTTAATGGTCAGGAGTTGGAAATACACGCATGTGGCCGCAGGATGACTGACTTACTGCCTGAGCCTGTTCCTGTAAAATGCTGCGGTCCCAGTCCAGGTATTTTTGTTGGTCACGGTGAACTGCACCTGAAGGTGTTTAATTAGTGAGTGCAGCTGATCAAGATAACACCGAGACAGCTATTCTAGTTCTGGATCGGTGGTTCCAAATCTTTGTTTTTATCATGTGGAGACAATCATTTGTGACCATAGCCACACTTTTTTTTAATTTTTTTTTTTTATATATTTACAGATTTAGGGACCCCTTTTAAAAGGCTGTCACCCCCAGAGCAAGCGCAAACAAGGAACTCAGTTGTACTTGATTTATATTATTAAACATTACTTATAAATTTCTCCCCCCCCCCCCCCCCTTTTTTTATGTCTGCACTGCTGTGGCTGATCAGACACAAACAGATCCAGACTTGTCAGGATACACCGTCTGCCTCTCTGCTGCACTAAACAAACCATGGAGCTTCGCTACAGCAATGCCGAGACGCAGAGACAGAAAGAAAAACAGAAGAAAAGAGACTCTGACCGTGTCTTACCTTGTCCCTGTGCTGCTCTCTGTATGCAGAGTGCGCAGGCAGTGTTTATCTCACTCGCTGGTGGAATGTTTGTGTAACTGAACGCTACGCTGATCGAGTTCAAATCACGGTGGGATAATTAAAACATGTTGATCCCTTCAGTCATGGGAAAGGGGCAGATTTATTAATGATACACTTACCACAGCCGTGGACTGCGTGCGCGCGGCTGAGAAATGGTAATATTACTTGAAATCATTGGTTATCATTGTCATTTACCTGCAGGCCCGTACCAGTGTGAGTGGTCTTTCATGTAAATGAATTTGTCTAGAGAATGAGAGAAATGAGAGACAGAGGGAGGAGTGAGAGATAGAATTAATAGCTTCAGGTCATGGGGATAATGATTTCTTCATGGACCTAGTCAGAGTCAAATGGCCCGGGCATCTCGTTCGTTTTTTTGTGTTTTTTTTTTTTTTGGAACAGAGGAATGAATGTAAGGGTGAACATTACACTGAACGGGGGCATTTCCTGAATATGTAAATGCATTTGCTTTTATGACGAGGTCTACATGCCAATAACGCTTCCAAATGACCCACTTTGTATTCACACAATGCAAATTTGCCACCGCGTCGTTAGATCTCGTTGATTGAGTGGTGCTCCCATATGTTGAACAAGAGAACATATCATTTGCTCATGATATCAAAATATTATGACAGTTAAAGGTTCAAAAATGTTTGTTTGTTTTTCTTAGCAAATATAAACCAGCTCACTCGGTCAGGTTAAAAACAGATCCAAGCCCAGCTGATTTACCGTGAACTCCCATACATAAAGGTGCATGTGGGGTGGTTGCGTCAAAAGTTGCTGGTCAATCTTTTTGCCCACCTATTGAGAAGGGGGCAAGTCTGACAGAGTAAACCAGCATGGACACGTGAGCATAAAGGGCATACCTCACACCCCCGCCACGCCGTGCTGAAAGAACCCAGTGAGGGTGTTAGCAGGAGGAGAGAGAGGAGGGGACAGAGGGAGAAAAAAAAAGGGCCCAGGCCAGGGCCTAATGGTGGGAACAGTGCGGAGGTGAAGCCTTCTTTTTGTTCGTCCCGGATAAAGGAGGCTTTTGAGAGGCAGCGTGCGTTTTTGTTCCACGGAGGGCCATCGAAGCTGCAGGCCATGCTTGTCCTGGGCTGTGTTGTTTGAGGTGGGGGGGCAGGAGTGTGGACATAGGCGAGGAGGCAGAGTTACTTGCTCCAGGGAGAGAAATATGCTACTGCGAGGGTGCTGGAAAGAGGACAGCAAATCATCTGTCTGTGAAGAAGAAAAAAAAAATGGGAGAGTGAGAGAGTGAGACAGGGCAACAGAAAGAAACAGATGGAGGGGGGCAGAAAGTGAGATGGATAAAGAGAGAAAGAGAGAGGAGAGGTGTGAAGGTGCTTTATGGGGTACTTAATGGCTCATGTATCCAAGCTGCTGTCATTTCAGGACATCCATTATGGTGTGTGCACCTGTATACATATGATTTTCACTCAAAATGCTCCAGAAAAATGTGCAAGTTCTCAGCTAATAACTGCCTCTATCTCCCTGTGACAATGACCTGCTGTTCAACTTGATGGCAAGACAGCTTTAGGCAGTCAGCAGTGAACTCTCAGTGCTCCCTGACCTGTCTGACCTATCCAACAGTTCAACTTCCACAGAGCGGCATTGATTGATCTGCCTTCAGGGCCCTTAAATTGCTCCGCGTCTCTTCTGCAGACAGGGAACAAAAATCAGTGATTCCTTCACTGAAACCTGATCTTGTTATGAAATCTTAACAAGAGAATGATGCATTCACACCGACCGAGCCCCTTTATGCGCTGACAAAGCATTTACACCTCCAGCCTGGAAAAGAGTTTCACGTGTCTTGTCACTTTGTATGTTCAACTTGAAACATGTGCTTAAGCCAATTATTTTGCATCTAAGGAAACGATGTTTGTCATTTTATACCGAAACACTGCTGGGCAAAAAGTGTTACTGCATTTTAAACCCAAAGTTATTCGCTGGATGCATCAACGCTAATTACATACACAGTGCCAGTCAAAAGTTTGGAAACACTGGCTGGTACTGTATATTTCTATGTTTTCATACATATAGTCGTAATCAAACGTGTCCCTGCAGCACTGCTTCACTATCAAAAGGAAATTATGTAAGTCCAGCTGTTTATTGAAGTGAAAGCAAAAAGGATTATTAAACTGATTTAAATGTTGACATTTTGGAGATTAATGGCTTTCAAAACTCCCAATTAGATTTGATGCATAAATGGATGAATCGTTTAAAGGATAAAACTAAGACATGTTTACTGTTAAATTACGTGTTCCACATTGCACTCACTTCATTATAAGACGCTCCACGCCAGGAGCAAACAGGAAGCCCGAAACTGATTTTTTTTTCTTCTTTTTTCTTTTCTTTTCTTTTTGTTTTTGTTCTGCTGCTTGGTCATTTTTTCTTTAAATGATCCCTGGGGATCGTTTCGAAGGTCTTTTAACCTGATGGTTGTAAAACCTCTCCTAAACATCCATTAGGTGTGACAGAGAGTTTATCTGCATAGCAGATTGTAATTGATGCTGTCAGATGGCATTTCATAAGTGTAGGAGGACAGATTCCTTCATGAGCTGCATGGACCTGGAATTAAGTGACAGGGTGACTGTAAAACTTGCTGCTCTTTTGCCGTAGGTGTGCCGTGTTTGCTGCACAGTGTGAGAAGGCAATACACAGTCATGTAGGAAAGGAAACTTTCACAGGACTCTATGTAGTCCTGAAGTGCACCCCATGAATCAGTAGCTTTACTGGGAATAGCTGTCGGGCAGATGGCCTCGCGTTTGACTCTAGAATACGTTAGTGAACAAAGGACTTCATAGTTGACTCAGTGACTGCAAGGTGCCCTGGTTCCATGGCTGCAAAAACAAGCCCAAATTATCAACCTTCTACCACCGGGATTGATAGCTGGTGTGAGGTGTTTGTGCTGATCTGCTGTGATTGATTTTTGCCAAACGTGGTGCCGTGCATTATGGCCAAACATCTGCACTTTCTCATCCATCCAAAGGACAGTGTTCCAGAAGTCTTCTCGTTTGTTTATATGCACCTTAGCAAACCTATGTTGGCATGTTCTTTCTCTTGGCAACAAACAAACAAGCCGTCTTTTTTTTTAAATTGTACTGTTACTGTATAAACTTTAACATTTAACGTGCTAATTGAGGCCTGTGGAGTCTGAGATGTAGCTCTTGGATTTTTGCAGTATCTCTGAGCATTGCACTCTCTGACCTTGGGGTGAATTTGCTGGGACATACACTCTTGGGAAGATTGTGGTATTGTGTTAACACACACACCTGAATGCTCCAGACCAGCAAGCTACCAAAACGTCTGCTTTTGTCATTTATAGAGTAATCAGTCTGCACTGGAGTGCAGCTAAGAACCAGTGAAAAGTCTGCAAAACACAAACTCGGACTGCTTTGTTAGACTGCTCACAGGAATACCTTCTGGATGAAAGGAGAGTGCACCAGAGTAACAACTGGCAATGCCAATTAGACCACAATGTGTTCTGTTTTTTTTCCACATATAAAATGGCTGTATATCACAGTCTGATTTATTGTTACATGGCCAATTAGCATCTCAGTCAGCCATTTACCTCAGGGTCAGAGGTCATGTTCCTTTAGTCTGGGAGAGAATTAGAGGCAGCCAGACAAAAAAAAAGAGAGCAAAGAAGACTTCTTCTGGGTTCATGTTACTGTGGGAAATCAAAACTTCCATTACTTATTTATAAATATCAGTAAATATATACAAAGGTATAGTAGATGGTCAGGTGGGAGATATAGATTCAAAATTACATCACAATATTTAAAGAAAACTTGCAATAATGATACTAATGATGATATAGAAAACCCCCCAAAATGTTTTATCAATGCTTGCAGCTTGTAGGCAGCGGTATTTCAAATTTAGTGCATTTTTCATCCTTCTTTTCAAATTAGGAAGTGTGTCACTGATTCCTAATTTGAAGTGTGAATCTGTTGAAACAAGGTGCCAGCAGTAGCATCGTAATTGTATCCAGTGACACAATGTTAGTCAAATGTTGCACAAAAGTATCCCAGGCAGTTTTCCTGGAAATTTTAAATTAAAGTATCACATAACTCACATAATTCCATCCACGGTTTTGCTCTTCCTGTCACGTGGAGTGCAGCTAGCGATATTTGGTCGGGTCATTTGTTTACGTTTGGGTTTCGCAGCACCAGCTGCTAGTAGCTCCTCCTTTGCAGCCCGGTTGTTTTGTAGTGGTGTGCGATACTGCAAAATTTGTTATCGATCCAAAGTAAATACAGGGCCAGTATTGCCGATACTGATACTGATAGCGATACTTTTTAATAATTATGAAGAATTTTCATGATGTTTAAGTGTTTTGTGATTTTTTTTCCTTTGGATCACTAATTATTTAAAACCCAGGATAGAATTGGGCAAAGTTTATAGGTAAATAAAAAATACTTTATCAAAATAAAAGTTTTTGTTCTGAAACATTAGTTTCAGAACAAAAACAGTAACAAAAAATTTTCCTCATACATTGTGATGTCTGGATTTTTTTTCTTAAATAAAGTGTACAAAATGATCACTCAAGAACAAATTAAAACTTTTTTCAGGTAGAGTGTTCAGAAAGTATAATACAAAAATATAATAAAAAATATCCCTAATTTTTCTGTATTTTTTCTTAAATAAACAAGCTGTACAAAATTAGCACTCCACAATGTTCTAAAACATTTAAAGCAAATTCCTTTTTTCCCAAGTAAAATATGTTATGTGTCACGTGATGGGAGGGGAGGAGCAAAGTGTGCTGTGACAGGCACTTAGACAGTCAGCTCGCATCTTTGATGAAATCGCAGCACTGCATACAGGAGAGAGACTGAAGTATCGATCTCATTACACTGGTATTGATCAATATCAATACCAACTTTGGTATCGATATTATCGATATTTAGATCGATCTGCCAACCGCTATTGTTTGGCCTCAAGTGGTGAAACACGTTCGCTGTTTCCAACTTTAGCGGGAACATTTTCCTGCATATTTTGCAAAGTGCTGCGCTTTGTTGGAGGTTGGTGATGTAGCTCCCTTTTAAGGTACTAAATGGCTAATGGAGGCTGGCACACCTCCTGCTCTCAGACATGCCTGGGCCTGCCTCGTTGTGCACAGTAGGGAAGATAAACGCGTGGCGTTGCTATAGCAAAGCTATCGCGATATGGCACTTTTATATCACGTAAAAATGTGCACCAGTATTGTTGCAGACTGCATGATATGGCACAGCCCTAACAGATATCTAAAAACACACCAGTGCAATAGAGACAAAACAGTATCTAGATATCTTTACAGATTAAACACAAACTTCCGCGAGTCACTTCTTATCTTGCACTGGATACTATATTCATACAGGCACTGTGTAAATCTTACTCAAAAAGGCATTAGATTGCACACAGTCATTTGTAAAAGGCAAATCAACTCTAATAATAGCCTTTATTTGAGCACTAATTGCCATAATCCATAAATCATCCTCTGAGATTACATCACCTAACAGCTGTCAGGTATCATAGATGCGTGATAGACCTCTAGAATCAGTTAATCACCTCTGACAAAGTATATGAAATGACTGAATGGCTTCTCTTTAAAAGAAGCTTTGTTTGGATAAGCTGGGACATGCAGGAAAAAGCTCTGAGGTGATAGGGATCTAGCGCGTGCGGATGTCTTGTCGATTGCTTTTGCTCATTTCGCGTTCGACAGCAAATAGACAGTAAAAACAATACAATCTAGAAAACACGGCACAGTGGTCCTGCTTTCACACCGTCAGCACTCCCTCTCGTACCTACCAGGACCCTCCATTAGCCTGCCCATGTGTTTACATTCCAGGGGTCTGTTCACAAATGATTTGAATGTATTTTTCTGACTATGGTTATTTATCACATGCAAAATGGGCTGGGACACCGTGATGTATGCTATCAGCAGTGACAATGATAACCAGGACAATAATTACACAAAGCTCAGGCCATCCATCACAGTCACTTATCACTTAAATAATCAGGCGTTAAACAGAAGGAGGCGTGGAGAGGAGAGGAAGGATCCCGAAGCAAACCCAGTTTGTGCACATGGTATCATTGGTTTCACTAGTGTCAGTGGTGTCACTTGATGCTGTGTTTATTAGGCTACAGGGGTATTAGGTAAGCTCAAACAGGACAGCTTCCGCATCTGATATATTGTTGATATCACCACAAAGTCTGTGGTTGTTCTGGAGCTCTTTAAGGACTTCTTGTCTTTGTTGCCTTAGAGATTTGTATCCCTTTTTTTTTCTTCCCACCGTCTTGAATAAGAAATTTTTAAAGTGCTCAGAAAGAGCAACGTTTTAACTGCTAATGAAGATCATGTGGAATGACTGAAAGCTCTACAGTGCTTATGGTGAGACTAGTTTCAAAACCTGAGCTTCTAATGCCTGAAATCAACATGAACCTGAACTTTTTTGATCACAGTTTGTCTTTTCAAAACAGCTCATGGGCCACAAACACCCTAATTTTAACTCAAGTGTATCGGACCAGTAAAACACGTGCATGGCAACCTATATAAAAACACTGCCAAAATGTTCCCTTTCATTTAATCTTATAAAATAATGCATTCGTGATGACTCGTGATGAATGCCATTTTTAGAGGGCAAAGAAGAAGAAGAATGGCAGCCCTACAGTCCCAACTTTGGAGACTAAATTGTCAGCAGGTTAAAAAAAAAGAGTCCTGCATAGCCTCGACATGTCTAGGCTGTGCTGATAGTGAACTTGAACCCTAAAACCCACGAAAGAATCTGGAGCGTGAACTGGAGGCACTCAGAGGGAGTGTCCAAAGCAGCAAGAGGTCACAGGTTATGTAAAGACTGGGAAAGCCCCCTGGGTCAAGTTGATGCACTCTAGGGTAACGAGGCTGACACCTCCCGGGGCTCGAAGCCTTTCAAACCTCAGCCTACAATGTACTGAGCTGTAGGGAGGAGAAAGTGTAAATGTGCACTGGCTAAAAGACTTGATGGCGAAACTGTGGTGAAAAACAACACAAAAGGAGGACTGAAGAGCAAACATGTGCTGCATGCCAGCACCAAATGAAAAGCACTTTACACCAGCGTTTCATTCCCTTGTTTATTGCAGTAGAATTATGAATAAGTTTCCTTTGAACATGATGAATCATTAAAGTAATGGTGTACTGAGGTTTTGTTCTTTTTTTTTTTGCTTAGATGTTTCGTCTTCTTAATACAAATTTCTATCTGTGTCTGTGTCTCTCCTGAGAGCTGCCATTGCTCTACTTACCAGGAAATACTTTCTAGATATGCTAATTTATAGTCATGAGAGAGAACAAGTGTGTGTGTGTGTGTGTGTGTGTGTGTGTGTGTGTGTGTGTGTGTGTGTGTGT
>JAVDPK010000304.1:717921-739246 GCA_034780415.1 Cichlasoma orientale | reverse complement strand
CCTTTCCACGCTCATAAAGAACACATAAAACACACATTGTGCTCTCGTTAAGTACTTACAGAGGTGAGATTTATGTGCTGGGGTCTGGATTTCCAAATAGAGACCGATGCTGTCTCTAAAGTGTTTGTGATTTACACAGCAAATGTATTGGCACTGGCAGAATACCAATGCGATTGCTTAACACTGGGGTTTGAATGGAAGGAGGTGAGCACAGTTGAAATCTTTTTTGAGTGCGCGCTAAAGGCGGGGCTCCCTGGTTAACACCAACCTAGTTCTTTATAATGTGTTGCATGGAGCACCGGGGCGCCCCCCCCCCCCCTCTTATCATTTTGAGATGTGATCATGCTCCTCCTGCAGGTAGGCCAAAAATGCGTGCTGCCAAACATCTGTGTGCTCGACAAAACCCAATTCTCTGTGACTGCAGAGAAAAGAAGGCAATGCATTTCAGACTTCTTACTACAATACGTATAGGCGATCACTCCTGCTGTAATCAAGGAAAGAATAAAGTCCCTCTTTACCTGGAAGTGTCACTGACTTTGCTAATGTGTCTTTAATGTAGCCAATTTCACCCTTGGACAAGGACATCAAAACACTTAAATCGACCTGCTCACCGGAGGCAGAAGTGAGCCTTGTAAAATGAATTATTGATGCCATGTGAGTCTCCTATCTGACTGACTTGCGCTGGCGAATTCATCCGAGCTCTTTAAAATCAAGGTTTCTCTGTTCGCTTTCATGTTCTGACGAGGGCTCAGCCTCCAAGCCACAAGACATTCCTTGATTGCCGGCGATGTCCAAGTCTTTCTCTGAGGCACCTCAGTCCTGTCGGGACAGAGAACATTATTGTTGGGATACCTGCATAGTTGCATGATTGGTGTCAAATAAACATGGTGCTGAGCTACAGTGCTAGAGGTCTTTTTACCTGTAATTATGGCATGGCTAGCTTTCTTCTGTGGGACGGCTGCCAGCTTGCTTTGGCTTTTATGGGGCTTCTGGTCCTTTCTTGTGGTTGTCATGCTGCAATTAAAACTGTCTCCAATCGCTGGGTGGCAAAAGGCGCTGAGACAGACTCTTGTCTCTCTCACACACAGACACACATATGCATGTGTACTCGTACATGCACACACACAAACACACCGTGGAGCCTCTGGCTGGAGGCGATGGGAAAGTGTATGATATAGGAAAAACATAGTTAATTACATTTGACAGGTATCTATTAAAGTGCATTCTTAGACCTTAGAGGCCTTCACACATCTAATGGAAATACACACTCAACTTCTGCCCATGAATAATAGGGCTTCTCAGCCAAAAGCTTTGGCTTTTTTCCCCCTTATCTCACCAACATCAAGCGTCTGTCAGCGAATA
This sequence comes from Cichlasoma orientale, assembly GCA_034780415.1. NCBI lineage: Eukaryota > Metazoa > Chordata > Actinopteri > Cichliformes > Cichlidae > Cichlasoma > Cichlasoma orientale. The sequence continues at coordinate 737,884 of JAVDPK010000304.1, read as the reverse complement.
TAAAAATCACCACTAATCAAATCCACAGAAGTATAAACCAAGGTCTTACACTGGTATTCAGATTCTTTTTAATTAGTTATTCAGGCATTCTTTTCACTTTTAAGTGAACAGGCACTTGAATCCCTCCTCCGAAGCACCGCAAGCTCGCCTGTTTATTACAGACAATAGTGGTGTGATTGTAATGATGGCACTCTAGCCCGATTTTGCCATTAAAGAGTGGATGTATGCATCGCAGAGGTATTTGATTGTAACCTGCAATGTTCAAATCGATGGGTATGTGCATATGCACAGCGATGTAGGACAAGGTAGAGATGGCTGTCTGTCTGTTTGGTCTGTGCATTTGCCTCGTTCTCTGTCTGTTATCGTCTGTCAGTCTGTCTACCTGTCTGGTTTGTGGGTTCAGCACGTCTGGATCCCCGTTCTTTACTGGTCTTTCATCTAATCTGCCTGAACACTTTGTCAGATCAGCTGTCTTCGAAAATCCAATTTAGGTTCTTGATATATAAAAAAAATATATATATATATATATATATTTTTTTCCAGGCAAGAAGAAAAGGAGGCAGACTCAATAAAATAACACGTATGTTCTCCGATGGAAATTAGATAAATTGTGCATTTTAAAAGATTTCGATCACGTCCTCATAATGATCAAAGACTGATTTATTACTGCGAGGGTTAAGTTTGCATCACTAGTAGAGACAAAGAAAATATATTTCAGTCAGCCGATAATCTCAGTAAAACGCATCATGAGCATTGTTGAATATCCAGCTTCTAGTTTTTAAACATATTAGAATTTAAACACATATACAAATTGATTTTGAAATCTCATTCATGCACAAAAAAACTACAAGAACACCTGAGGGCACCGGCGGCTCAGGTGGTAGAGTGGTTTGCCCACTAATCGCAGGTTTGCATGAATGAATCCAAGGACTTCCTGGAGGTTTGTTGCAGTTAGGTTGCTAGGCAGTCTCTGCACTCAATCAAGGATCAGTCTGGCCTGTCACCTTAGCCTCATATTAGATATTATAGCTCTTTGATATCAACTTTAAGAGTGGTGCATGGCAGCGTAAAAGCAGAACAGCATGTTCCTGCATTTGCTCTTCAAGAATATTAAAAAAAAAAAAGGAGAAGAAGAAAAGTGAAAAATATTGTTGTCACTGTGCAGGATTTATTTGACAGCAGCTTAAATCTTACCCGTGGTGAGAATTGGACTTTCATGTCACAATACAAGATGACCCGGTGAACTCGGTGGATTTAATTTAAACTTACACCATTTTTTTTTTTTTGATTGTTTGTTTTTAAATTGATTTTTCTTCTTCTTCTTCTTCCGGTTCTTCTTTTTCAGGTAACACATGTAATTTGATAAGCTTTGGTGGGCTAATTTTAAAAAAAACAAACTTCAGATTACGTGAAAAATTGAGCACAGTGTTTGTTCCGGCAGATCCGCTGCATTCCCAGCAGATTAACTGATTTCAGTGCCAGTTCGCTAACTAATGGCTTAGCTGACTGCCGTCTCCGCATCCAGTTGGCTCTCATATAGGATTTGTTATTTAGGCTGCTTTAGCCTGTCCACAGTGGTTGCACAAGCCACTTTGCAACCCACCTCCTCTTCATCTTGTCCTTTCATGCCGTGTCTGATTTAATGTCTGTTGTCACTAATGCCTCCTCTGTGCTGTGGGTCTCCAACTTTCCATGTATGTGCCATGCCGGTCCCACGGAGTTATGCTGGCAAATATGAATTACTTCAGATGGAGATATTAACCTTATTTTGACTGTAGTGGTCCTGACTTAAATATGTTTTCTTATGGCAAGCAAAAATTGTCATTACAGACAGTGAAAGGAAATGAAATGAACTGCGGTTTCCTACACTCCAGCCGTCACATTTTTATCCCACCCAAATTTTATCATAGAAGCAGCGATGACACCTTAACCAGTGGTGGCATTTCATCCGTGGCTACAGTAAACACTGAAAGGCATAGCAGAAAAGGAGCAGGCACATGTTTAATGTAGCCAGGCAGGATGTCATAAAAGCTTGTGGTGAGGTAAAGGCCATTCAAATTTGGAAGTTCTGAAAACCAAGGATGTCAATGTCATTTAGAATTTTTGCCCTTCCAAGAATTCCCAGCGCACAAAATTTGGCTCTCAGTAAGTTTTGGTTTGCCGTGTTTGGCATGTTTTGGACAAACTATTGTGTGGCATCAAAAAAGTAATGATCTTACATGAAATGTCAAATATTAATGTCAAACTAGGTAGCCATCGCGTTCATAGCCTTGGTCCCTTTATGGGCTTGACAGGAAATATTTGATGTAGCATGCAGTGTTATCAGACAAACTGGTGAATGCTTTTGGGTTCAGGATTTTTTTTTTTTTTTTTTGTGTGTGAAACCTGGGAGACACGCATGTAATGAATGTTTGCTGGTACAATCCATTCTTTTGATTTTTTTTTTTCTGGCCAGGGAGCTCTTTGTGTGGTCTACAGCGTTAGTTAGACCAGTCACCGACTGAACGGCTGACTTGTTGATTCATATGTCTGTTAATTAACTTTCGACGCTTCTGACAGTTAACCACAAAATTAACAAGTATGCGTGCAAGAATTTTCTCTCCCCGAATCGATTGGCATCTTTGTCTTTCGCTCTCTTTACCAATCGCCTCCTTCTACATTTTCTTTTTTCCCCAGAAACACCTCTCTCCCATTTCCCCCTCCTCCCACACCCCTATGCTTCTCTCTGTCCTGTCTTCTACCGTTAAAAGGGCTCAAGGATCCCACACAAAGCCGGGAAAAGATGATGATGATAGTTTTGTTGCCTCCCCCCTTTGTCTCTGTCCACATTCCTCCTAAATGAAAGGCGGCAACAATTATCTTGTGTGAGTGTCTGATGCCTCAAGTCTTTTGACATATACCTGGAAGAGCAGGTCTGGCTCACTGTGGCTTGTTTGTCATTTGCCACCCAACTACTGCCCATATTAAAATGGCTGGGAGTGCCCATCTCTTCAACAAAGTTGTATGTGTGAGCCGGCATCTTTTTGGCATGGAAAGCTGTTCTACATGTACAGGCCAACCTTTTCTGAAACAACTGACAGCACAAGTGCTTTATGTGCTACTTATGGACAGCTAGTCAGGATTCACTCTAAATATTACCACAGGTCAGGAGAAAGGCAGCGTGTGGGTATTTAAATAGACCATACATCAAAGCATAGCAATTTGAAAGTGACATGTCTGGAAAGTGCTAATAGCCTCCCTGAGCTGATTCCATCCAACCTCCTGCCAATGTCAGAATCCAGCTGAATTTGCTTTCCAAGATGTTCTTCAGAGGTGAAAGCCAGCAGTCAGTTGTAGCTCCACTGGTAGCCGTTTCCGATGCTTTGGTAGCGTAGCATCAAAGTCACGGGGCACACATATATTCTGCAGGATTAGAGCAGCGTAAAAGGACAGCCCCAGCCCATTCACTGTTGGCACGGCCGCCACAGCCTCGGCACAAGTGAGTTTTTAATGCATTCCATTTAACTTTAATTACTCCAATCTCTGCGAGGGCACACAGGAAGAAAAGGCCCGGGCGTTTGTGCCGAGCAGATTACCCCACTGCCCTGCCAAGTCCGCGGCGCGCTGCATCCTAAGATAGAATTCAAATTCAAATGTGGGCTAAAGAAAGTGCAGCTGTCACCCCTCTGGCCTGCGAAGCCCCAACCGGATCAAAGATGAGCTGTCCTCCTCCCCTGCCCGTGTAAAAATGAGCTGTCCTGGCCGTGCCAGTGTCTCGTCCCCCTGGGGCACCTAATCCTCCTCTCCTGACTCCACACTGACAGTCTGAATAAAGGCATTAAACCCCGCAAAATAATTACCAATTAAAACGGATGGAGAAGTCATCAGGTAGTGACTGGGGGGAGAGCAGGCAGAGGCGGCTGAGAGGGATGGAGCTGTGGCGGGTTTCTCTCCTCCCTGCCAAGAACAACCTGTATTTTCTCCTTTATGGGTTATGGTTTTGCAGTTCTGGATGAGTGAGTGACCTTACACAGTGGTATCAGACCAGGAACAGACTTCTCAGAGCTTCTAGGATGTCGAAGAAAGTTTATGTGAGGCATCCCAACTGTACCGAAGCCAGAAATAAGTTTTATAAGCCACTGAAATTAAGAGTAGTTGTTTTATCTTGGATGATGCTGCGTGAGCCTGAGTTAGTGTGAAGCTTTAGAGATTGCTGGGCCCTTTTTTTTTGCTGTTGTTGTTGTTTCAGGATGTTGGTGTGTTTGACCTTAAGAGCAAAATGAGCCATTAACTGTGTCAGATGGCTGTGCTTGTGCTCTAAATGAGCGTGTGTGTGTGTGTGTGTGAGTGTGTGTGTGCTTTTTTTTTTTTTTTTTTTACCTGTCATAGAGTGTTACAGGGTGTTTGCAGACTAGCGTGCCATGAAGCCCCGGGCACTAATCCACCAGCGCCACACTGCCGAATCCAGGTAAAGTGATCCTAAAGCCTTCTTACCCCTCTCCCTCCCCTGTTCTCCCTGCTCCCCTTTGAGCTCTGTCTATTAGCAGTGGCAGAGATCAGACTAGTGAATATCCACTCAACAGACCAGTCTGGACCAGGACATGCATTTTGACAACTTAATCTCCTCTTTGACGGCAGGCAGAAAAGGAGTGAATTGCCATGTGACAAAAGGGGTTCAGACTTGACCATGTTCTTTAGAAATTCCTTCCTCTGGTATGGGAGACAACCTGCGCAGGGCTCGCACAAGACTGCTACTACTATTGTGCTGTGCTCACTTAGCAGTTTTCTTTACTAAAACTTCTAAACATGTATTTTTTTTTTCCCCCTCCTGGCTTCACGAGGCTCTCAATGGGAGGACGGACGGAACATGAAATTCCAGCCTGACTCTTAACAGCTAATAAAAGGCAGACGGCATAAATCAAAATTATTTTCAAATGCTTGTTTATGACCGTTTCATAACGATGATTGAGCAGGGTGTCTCATTCCAGTGAATCTAACTGCTCCTCTGTTTGTATCTCACTGCGGTATTTCACTGATGTTGATCACTTTTGTCCTGAGGGACAGTTTGCGTTGCTGATATGACTTGCCTTTTGGTTATTGTATCGGTGCCAGAATCTCTCTGGGCTAAGTACACTGGGTGTGTACACTACTGTGGACGTTGCAGTTTCTATGATGCATACTTGCGAGTGTGAGAAGAAGAGAGAAGGAAATTTTTTTTTTTTTTTGGTCCGTCCTGTGAAACCCATAATTAGGTCATGACTTTGTGAGCCAAACACTTAGAGCATTTGCAGTATGCGTATATACTATACACAGGTAACATGCAGAGTACACTGCATTTATCTGCAGCAGAAATTTAAAGGTGATCCCATGTGGGTGTTTTCATCTGTCTTTTACTGTCTGTGATTAAGCCTGGGATCAGCTTAAATCTGCTCCTGTTTCATCTCACTATCCCACAATTATCATGTTATGGTTAAATTATCATCTTGATTTACAAACTGAGCTCTGCTTCTGCGGGGGCAAGTCAGCTCAAAGTGGCAACTTTAATTCCATGTATTTTTAAGTGCAGCCCCGGGTATTTTATACCTGAAAAACCTTGATCTCTAGAGATGACAACTCCACTGTATTCAGGCCTCAGTTTCAGCCCCTTTCCCAAGTTCAATCAAATACTGTTGGACTATAATCATAAAGGGGGGGGGGGGGTCACAGTCATCACATAACTGAGATGATTTTGGAGACTTATCCTAATTTCAACCATAGCCCAACATATTTAACTATATCTTTTAATGTATTAAAATACAAAATCTCTTTGTAACATCCACGCAGCATGCCATATTTTGGGCTTTCTTGGGCATGCTTTTGATTAATCGGATCAGCAGTTTCCTTTGTTCTCGCCAGCTAAATTAAACACCTTTACTGATTTCACATTAAAAAACACTTTTGACGGGTCTGTGTGTCGTGTCAGGAAAACTGGCGGAGCAGCTTGTGTTTTAATGGCATGACTAACACACAATAACAGAATAAAGCTTGTGCGTAAGTTCAATAAGGAAGATCTGCATTCATCTGCCTGCGTTCCTCGGGGGTTCGAGCTGTTCAAGCTGTTCCCACAGTGTCAGACTTTTCTGTTGTTGTCACTCTGGTCCAATAATATTCTGCCGGCCAGTCACCTTCTGCTGCGTGTGCTTTAAAACCCAGTGCTCTTCTGCCTTTCAGGCTCTAATTCAGGCGACTCACCTCCACCCCCCCATCTCCGCCTCATCCTGACCAGATACAGATCCTCGTCCGAGTCTCCACCTGCCTCTTTGCCACCACCAGCGTCCTGACGCGCCTCCTCTCTGCTGTGCAGCTTCATCGGAGTCTAATCGCCGACCAGTTTATTTCTCAAACTCTTTATTTCAATGACTCATGTTCAATTCTTTCACATGATCACTCCTTATTGAACTAATAGTAAGGCATAGTTTATCTATAATAATTAAATAAATGATTTTATTTAATTATTATCCTTCAAAATAGTTGTTTTTTTATTAAATGTGATGATGCCAGTTGGTTAAATCGTTTGTAATGTGTGCAACCTTAAAATTACAAAGGACAGCAGACCTCTCAACCACTACCCATTTCCCCGAGCCCTTTCCCCGCGCCGCTGTCACAAAGACCAGACAGTTTTTAGTTACCGGCAGATTTTGTAATTTACTGATCTAGGACAAATTATGCCAGCTGAATCCTGCAAGTCCCGGAGCGCTCTCCATCAAGTGAACGCCGGCCCCAAGTTCACTCTCATTTTAATTTTTGCCTTCTTCGCCTCCTCCCGATAACAAGATTTATTTATTTTTTCTTCTTATTTTTCCAGCATCCTTTATTTCAGCTGCACGGGGGCTGCCGGAAAACAAAGATGCTTTCCTCTTTCTGTTTTTGTCGTGCACGCAAATCTTCATCTTTCTTGAAGATTTCAAACCTGGTGGCTTTTAGGCAACTAACCTAAATGTTGATGCCGCCCCCGTTTTTGGGGGTCAAAGCAACAAAGTAGCCTGTTTTATGTTTAAGGAAGCATGCCTTTTAGAATTGGAGTTGTAGCACCTGAGAAGACGATAACGGTACACATTGTGACATCAAAAGGTGTTGGATTTAAAGTAGGCAATGCTAAAATGTGATTAAAAGACAATATTGTTTAAAAAAAAAATAGGCTGATGACGAATTTGTAGTGGGTGATACGTGCAGTGCTTGCAACTGCTTTCTCTGTTGCCTTTTTCTTACGCTGAGGGTGGCACACATACTACAGCCTTAGCATGAGGCAGACATTAGCATAAGATTGTTTCCGACCACTTTCCGCTTCTGTCATCCATTAAGTTTTAGAAGAAAGGACTTTTAAATCAAATATGGCACTTAAGCAAAGGCAGCATTTAGTGCGCTCGAAAGCATCTTTGATAGAAAGATGAGAAACTTTGCGATATGCTGAGGTCGAAGGACAATTTGATAATTTAGGGAGGGCAAGGATTTTGCTTTTCATAAAGAGAAAGAGTTCCGTATAAAGAGAAAGAGAAGGCCTTCAGACCTCGTCAACCATCTTCATTAGAAGCCTCACTTTAGTCTTAATGCATTTCTAGTCATTATCCAGGGCACAATATGTCACAGCCCTCTTCAAAAGAATATACACACATTGTTCAAATAATTGCCCTGTGAAGGACAAACAAGCACCATGTAAAAGGCATCATTATTTAGGTGAAATCACTGGCAGGGACTTTCAGACCTTCCTTCTGCTTTGCCATCGTTGCAGAAGGCCATTTGATGTCAGAGTGTCTGAGCGATTTGCCTGCGTGCATTTAAACAGTCTTCGATCAGAGCTGCTGCCGCCGCCGCCGCCGCCATGATCAACACTTATCGAAGAATCACGATCTTTAGTCTAATGATATTGTTTCAAAGAGGGTGTGTTAATATAAACTTACACAAAACCCTCTGCCAGTATTGGAAAAAAAAAAACCAACTTGATACCCTTTAATAAACACCCCACCCCCTCCCCCGGTTGTCAATCACCTGTTATAGATCTCAGGTTTTTTAATTAATATGCATAGTTAATTAGCTTCTTTCTGTCAGACAGCAGTAAAATGGCAGCTTGCTGAACTAACCAGCATCACCATGCATGGCTGGCTGCCATATTGTCTTATGTATTATCATTACTCTCACCTGATGTCAAAAATATAATAACCCATAGAAGTTAAATACTGGGGGGCCCCCTCTCCCACGAGCCAGAGGAGTTTTTACGCCCTCCGATACGCCTGCTGAAACGTCGTTCAAGCCGCACAGCAAGTCGAGCTGCCGGGACACGACTGATAACTGAAAACGTTCTCGCTCCCGATCCATAAAACACTGATCCTTGCTCAGAAACCCCTCCTCGTTATTTTAACACAAGGGGTACCCGCTTGGCCACGTTTCCCGGCATGCAGGGATACCCAGCGTGAGGAAGAACAAAAGCCTGCAAACCAGCACACCACGAGGTGTGCTGGCTGGCAGAAGGCAGAGCCACACAGCCTCCACCTCCTATCTTATTCAGCTTCTTTTATTTTATTTTAGCACTTTGATTGCACTTTTTTTCTTTTTTTGGACTTTTTTTGTTCAAGGTTTGTTTGGGTTCAGGCACTAAAACTACTTTTAGATTAGCTTTTGGCTTAAAATATTCACTTTCCCAACATTAAAAGGCGAACGTCTCCGCAAGCAGCTTCCCAAACATTTCCTTGGTTACCACAATTACACATCGTGAAACTGTGACAACACCATGGGAGCACTTTTCTCAGTTGTCTTATCACGTGTGTTTCAGGCACTCCTGTTGAACTCTATTGGATGAACCTGTGCATTGACAAATTATCCCAAAGCGGTAGCCAGTGCTTTACAGTTTGATGTAACGCAGGTCCTATAAATGTAATGAAACCGAAACAGTGGAACACTAATATTACTGATTACTGGTGACACTAAAATGCCTGATTATACTGATGAGGATGGGGTGATTATGATTGGCTGCGAAATGGACACATTTGAAACTATGGTGGAGAGGAGGTCACTCAACAAACCCGACCACCCCCCCACCCCCCCCGTACCATCTACCGGACAGGCAGCGGAGCGCCTTCACTTACAGGCTGATTCAGCTGTGCTGCCACAAGGACAGATACAGGAAATCTCTCGTACCTCGCCAACTAAGCGCAGCACATCTGTCTAGCAGAGACTCATCTGTTCTCTCATGTTAATAGTTTATTTCAACCCTGCACTGTCACAACACTTAACACTGAGATTCTGAGCCACTTTAATGTCATCTGACATCTGCAGTGCCTGTTTTTTGTGTGTTTTACAACATTTAGTGAGCCATTTTTATTCTGCTTTCTTTTTGCTTTGGTGAATTTATTGAGCTATTTGACTTTATTGTCACTTTATTAGAGCAGCACAGTAGTGCGGTGGTTAGCACCGACGCATCACAGCAGGAAGGTCTTCGGTTGAAATCCGTCAGCCGGCCGGGGCCTTCCTTTGTAGAGTTTGCGTTCTCTCCGTGCCACAAGAAAATGCATGGATGGATCTTCTTTTTTGTATTTCATTTAAACAAAATGTTATTTTTACCTTTGTAAAAGTAAAGATGTAATTTCCTGCCATAGTAATCAACATTTGTTCCTAGGCAGACCTTCACCAGGACCAGCTGGGAGACCGCCAACAGAAACCTACAAAACAACTAAAACATGTCAGACCTTTCCATGTGAATGCATTCTTTTACACAAGTTAAAATTGTCTGTGTATTCTGCTATTAGACACATAATGAAGAAGACCTTCATTACAGGACAAAACATGGAAACCATCATATGGCAGAAGTTCCCCTACTTTTATCACACATTTAAATTCATAAAATTATCGGGGTTTCCAGCTCAGGAGCCAACGATACGGCTTTCTCAGGGAGCTATTTCAACCTCAGACATCTTGGGTCTGCTGTTCTCTTTGCTGTTGAAGTGTGTGGTGTCAACATGCCAAGATCTAAAGAGCTTTCTAAAGCTTTGGGGGGGAAAAAAGGTTGTGGATGCCCATGAGTCTGGCAGGGCGTTTCAAAAAATCTCCAGGGTTTTTTTTTGGGGGGTTTTTTGGAATAAATCATCGGTAAGGAAAATCATCTCCAAGTGGTAAAGATTTTTAAGTTACTGCCAATAACTCCAAGACTGGCCTCCACGGCAATTTCGACCTAAAAGCAGACTCAAAGCTTCTCCAGGACGTGTGGGTAACTTTTGCAACTGTTGGTGTCAAAGTGCATCCATTGACAACATTTACAGAATGTCTACACAAAGAGTTCGCCCAAATTTTAAATGAAACGGAAAGCGTGCCAGGAAAATGTCGCTGCTGTCCAAAAATGCTCTGGTTTGGGGTTGCTTCCCTGCCTCGGGGACAGGTCTGCATGCAGGCACCGATTGAGCTACACATTCGGCATCGTACGAGGGGGCTCGGAGTTACCGTGAGGCCATCTGTTGGAAAGTTGAAGTTGAAATGGAAGTGGACATTTCGACAGGATCACGATCCCAAGCACACAAGCGAATCCGCCACGGAATACCTCAAAAAGGAGGAATGACAGGTTATGCAATGGAAACGCCTGAGCCCAGATTTAATGCCATTATAATGTTGTGGGAGGATTTGAAATAGGTAGTACATCCAGGAAAACTTTCACAAATCTCACAACCGAAGGAATTTTGAATTAAAGAGCGGTCAAAAAATTTTCAGCGAGCTGATGAGAAATGAGTTATTTCTGCTAAAGAGGCAATTCCAGCTTCTGAGGGAAGGGGTCTAATTTTTTTTTTTTTGCTCCGCAGAATAAATTTGATATTTTTCTTCAACAGATGATTGAAAAAAAAAAAAAGCTCATTTTCCTTGCAGTGTTGTTACGGTGTCACTTGTAGGTACTGTTTCATAAGCCAGCCATTTCCGTGGGATATAATTACTTTTTCATTTGAATTTACAAAGGAATGTATGATCTTTCAGTTACACTAATAGAAAACATGCAATACAGATGATAGTGATTAGATGATAATATTGGTAGGGTCAAGATCTTGGCATCTCTCTTTCTTGACTCTATTTGCTTTTGTTGTGCAATCCTTTTGAGCAATTTTTGAGACGGTTTATGCGGCGTGCTTCATATTGGCCACAGTTTCGGGTGGTATTTGCAGTATTTTTGTCCCCTCTGCTGAGGCTCCAGGTTGGCTTTTGCCAACATGCTGACGTCCTGTCAAGCCGACGACTCAAAAAAAAAAAAAAAAAAAACGAGTCCGCCACTTTTAAAATTGTGCAGGACCTATAAGTAATATCCTGATAAATAACAAAATAGCTGCACGACAGCTGAGGTGACTACGCAGATGTAAAGTTTAATACCCACACTCTGTCTGCCAAAACAGGAAAAAGCAAGGGTAAAAAAGGACACATTTTTGGCAGCCCTTCATCAAAAGCATAAAGCAGTGGCCACAAGGGGAGAAGTAAACAGATTAGAAAAGCTATTGACATTTCCCTGTAGCAAGGAAGGGGTGTCGAATGGCAGCAGGGATGATAAGGGGTACAGGCATTTAGTCCCCCCTCTCATGTTTTATGTATCTGTGATCACAACCGATCGTGAGAGAAATTAATCAATAACAATGCCGCCAGGATGTGTGGATGACACATGCCACTGCCCACCCCCCACCCCACCCCACCCCACCACCACCACCGAGGCAGCCCCCACCCCCCTCAGCACCCTCTTGCCGCACTCCTGCATTCTCCACCCTCCTTCATTTTCCTCACCCCATCCATTTTGATACGGGGGCCTGTTGTTCGCCCACGTCTAGGTGAGGGATTTTTACATCCCCGGCGTGCTTGGAGGAACTCCATATGGCCGGGATCAAAGGTGTTGCTGGGTGCATGGTTCTGCTTGGTTGCCAGCCACCGCCGTTAATTAGAAAACAAGATCAGAGGCGGTATTAAAATCCAATTAAGCCCGTATGAACAGATTGCCAAGTGATGTTCACTAATGCATTACTGAGCACCATGCAAATTTTAGTGGCAGCATTTGGCTTTATGTTATGTGTTCATGTCATTAAGAGTCTGTGTGTATTTGGGAGTGTATCTGAGTGTCTGCGGGAGTGTGTCTATGCACATCACTTGCCGGCTATCTAAGGCTCTGTGACATTGCCTGATCTTTTCCTTGATACACAGCCCTAATCTCATACAAACAATCAGCTAAAGCTCTGCAGAGCAACAACACCTATCCACACAATAAGATTGGATGATATTGCTTCTTACAATTAAAGCATAATTGAGAATGCTGAATTATTGATCCATCATAATTGAGTTCTCTTCATTTGATTTGTATGAGAAACTAATATGATGCACAGAAAATACAGCAGATTTGACTAAATTGCCTGAGAGTATTTGAGTTTAATCCAAAGATCCATAGCGTTGCTACGTGGCCTCCACTGGCCACTCAAAGACATAAATTACAAGAGGGACAGGAGCCTTCTATTTAAATCAGTTTAAAATCTGAGATAGCTGTCAGCAGATAAAATTAAACCATGTTAAGGAATTGGATGAGGCACATTAAAATGCGTACATAAAATGATTCTGCACAATAAGTGCCAATTTAGTCCATGAGTTTCATTCGCGCAGCAGACAGACAGGGCATCTGTACCAAAGACTGACAAGTGGATGCAGCTGGTGGCCTATGGCCCGAAGCATCCACATTATCTCAGACGAGGGTTGTTAATGTTGGGCTGAATGGAGCCCCTTTTGAGATACAAAATAACATTCTGATTAGAAAGCCAGGAAATACACATCTGAAGAGCCGGAAATTGTCACAATGCAGAAACGCGGCACATTTGGCACAGTCTCAAGCTGGGAATATAGAGGAGTAAGATCTTAATGAAGGGATGTGCTCTATCAAACACATTGAGGTTTCTCATATAGTTGTGCTGTTTATCAGTTTCCACAGGATATGTTCTTCAAGTTAAAGTTTTGTGAGAAGAAAATAAATTGCTGCACCCTAGTTCTAGCTTTCCAAAGAGGATTTGTTTGGCTTAAAAAATGTTTCGGAAATCTAATATTTTCCAAGGGAGCCGTGTGACAGGCCTTTTGGCATTTTAGCTCCACCAGCGCGTTACACCTTTCCTTGTGTTTGAACCCAACAAAAATGTTGCAGTGATTATTTATCTTTAACAAAGTAAAATGTTATGCACCTACTGAAGCACGGCGCAAACTAATTGCAGCTGGACCAGCTTAGATTCTCTCGCTTAAATCTCAGGTTGAGGGATCCGCCTTTATCTGCATTAATGTGCTAGCAGCTGTGTAGTGTTACCTCATCATGTCCTGATTGGTCAGGGAAGGCCACTTGCAACATTTCAAAACCTTTGACAGCAAGGCAGTGGCTGTAAAGCAGCTCATTCAACATGATGGGTGTTTTGCTTGCCTTAGGGTAAGTGAGAGGCTGCATATATTTTTTTAAGCTGGTTTCTGCCAAGTTGCTGTAGTTAAAACTTTTTCTGTGTCAACAGGGCTTTCCTGTTTGTCATGCTGACTGGTGCTGGTTACAGCTACCCTGTGCAGAGAGGTAAAAGTCCAAACGCTTCCAAGTTTAAACTACCTTTCAAGATCTGCTTCAAAGTTGTGTTAATGCCTTCCCTTGCTGTACAGGTGGGGATCCTGACACCACCTCCACCAGCGGTTACTTTAAAAATCCTGCTTCTGATTCTTATTGGGAAGTACCTTCTGCTGTATTTGCACCTGTGTCGTCTGGTTCATGGGTTGCCCCAAATTCAGCTCGCCCTGAAACCAGTGGATCGGCAGGTGGCTCGTACAGCTATAGTACTTACGCTGTGCCGGCATATTCAGAGTACAGTAGTGGTTCCCACACAGATTGGGCACAACCAAGTTTTCAGCCGGACTTGGATCAAGGTAACTAGTGTCAGTGTGATTTAACAGCAATGTGTAGATCACTGATTGCTTTACTTGAAAATGAACCCTTAATGCAAACTTGCTACAATACTCAACATCCCTCTAACATTTGCACTTAGACTTCAACTGGGCAGTTGCACCTCCCAACCGTCCATTTGATGCAACTCTACCTCCTAGTACACCCATATATGCCTCAATAGAACCTGAGCTGTTGAGTTACAGCTATGTGAGACCACCAGGCCCCCCTCCTCCTGCGTTCCAGGGAGGTGAACTGTCTCGTATGGAGAAGGCCTATGAGCATGGCACCTCTGAATCTGAAACTGAAACGCAGGGCTTTAAGTCTCATTATCCTGCAGTTGAAGGATTTTATGATGATCTATTTATCAATGACCCTCTGCCATTAGACCTGGATGGGCTTTGGTCTGGGTACCCTTATTTGGACTACATGTTTCTGACTAGCCAGTATCCCCCAGGCACAGTCACTCACTACAGTACCAGTTTTGAGCATGGGAGCGAGCACACGCATGACACTCACTACATGAAGGACTATCCTGCCAGCTCCACTGATCAGCTAGTTGCAGCTTTTCCTGATGACACTACACAATCGAGCCAGTCTGTATAGCAGCATGTTGGGAGTGCTGGCTACAGCAGCTTGTGAAGTGACTGGACAACGCCAGCCTTGCAAGGAGTCCACTCACAGCCAGGTTGATTTGAGCAGCCATTCTTGGAGATCCTAACAGGGAGGTGCCGCTTCAACAACGGCAGCCCCCGAGGACGCTCTAAAGGCCGACTTTAATATTGCCCAATAAAGGTCTAATTCTCTAATATTCTGTGGTGTTTGTGTCTGTCCCCCCCCCCCTTAATACAAGCATTATCTAAATAACTTGGCTAAAGACATAACTTGGAATGACACTTAAGATGTCTAAAGTTATGCTTTGCAGTGCACTCACAAATTTCAGCAGAAGCACGTGAAGGCGACCGGGGATCTGAGTTCACATAACCAGTAATGATGGAAGCCATTTAATGGGCCAAATGCTAAAAGCATCTCCTCTAACTATTTTCTACAACACCCCTAGAATTAGATGCTCATAACACTTGAACTAACGGTTCAAAGCTTTTGGGCTTGAACAAGCAGATTTATTAGAATCTTGCATTATGTGCACTTAATGGTGCACTTCAGCCCACACCAGATTAGCTTATGAACGGCAATGAATTTTATTAAATTCTGAGGTGGTCTCATGTCAAACACTAATATGGCTTTTCTCTCACTCTCCGCCTCACCAAGTTGCAGGACTCTGGTATTTGTGTACCAGTACCCCCTCTGGTATCCAGCAGAGAGACACATACTGCTTATTAATCTTCTGATGACTTATATTTCATGCATGCATGTGCAAACTCACCCAGGGGCCCTGCTAGCAGTTTGCCATGCTATGGATAAAGCACATTAATGACCAAATCCTGATGTCACGAGCTCCAATTTAAACAGAGGTATTTTTCAAACAAGGGTACATCAATACCCGGTCTTACAGTGATACTGCCTGACGACATTAATGGACAGCATTCTAATTCACATAACAAATCAGCTCAGAAAGACTCTCCATTGATCTTTAATTAGAGGCAGCTGTTAATCACCTTTATGACTCCTCCGTGGCACCATAATAGTTTCTGCAGTGAAGCCACGGCAGTCTGTTCTAGCTAAAGAACGACATCATTGGGGAGTGTTTACTGTGTTTATGTACAGCGCAGCACATTGCTAATGGATCTGCTTGGAAGATTTTGACTATTTTATCATTGTGATTCTTCTTCATGAGAGGAGAAGAGAGTTGCAGCTGAAACTCTGCCACTGTAACAATCTGAAATCCTCTTTCTCTTGGGCACAGGGACGAGCAATGACCCACAGGAGAGAAATGGCAATTACCTCTAGTAAGATGTCCACTTCACATACCTGTCACAACACTGATGAACCCATCTTAAAAGACCGGTAGAGAGGGACAAAAACAAGGCGACTTTTTTTCCCTCGGTGACCCTTCAGCTTTCATAGTCGCCTTTCTTTTTCCTCTATTAAGACACGAAAAGGGTCGGACCCTAGACAGATCCATCCTTTGTCCCTCCCTCCCTCCCTCATCAGTAACATAAACCCCACCATATTCTCTGTATTATCATTAGCCACTGACCACTGATCTCATGAGTATAACCGCAGCTGATTTTTGGTGTAATGACTTTGTCAGCTCTCTTTGGTTTTTTCTGACTCGCAGCTTCATGATTTAAATCAGGGCCCAAATGTAACCTGAACCAGTTTGTCAGTGTCTCCAAACCAGCGCAGCGGTTAGCTTTGCAGAGGGTAAAAATTACTTTTCACTGTATTTTACACCAAGAAATCTTGAAGAATGGATCCCGGCATGAGTGTGGCTCTCAAAACCCATAATTTCTATTGGGGCCAGAGGTCTGAATAATTATCCATTTCACAGCTTTCATGTTGACAACTCGTCTATGGTCTGCCATACTAGACCGATGTACAACGATTAAGCCAAAAAACCATGTTAGTGGGACTCTTTGATTTATGAAAGTACCAAATCAGTAAAAAAAACTAGACTTACTCTTAAAATAGTTATTTATTTTAAAGACATCTGGTTTGCAAATGCATTGCCCATCAAATGTTAACATTTTCCAAATCTACTTTATTTCTTTAAAAGATAAGGAAGAATTTTGAGGTGTTTTATTCGCTGGTTTTCATACACAAATTACTGGGATCAAATTTGGCCACGTGTGAATTTTACACCCTGATTTAAATCATTAGTTGTAGGTCTTAAAGCTGGCTCAATGATAGCACATTTGTGTCTGTTTGCTTAGGTATCTGGTTGCGCAAAGTGAAGGATTTTGGGTATGCAGTGTACTCAGACGTGCTTATGCGCGCTCCTCCGAGAAAACAACATGTAGCTTGAGAGGATGGCGCTGTGCTTGGTCAAATGCTGACTGGACCACTAAAGGCGAGCAATAGAAGAGTTCACCACAAAATTTTTGTTGTATCAGAGGATAATCATCGCGTCAAAATGTATTCCATGAACTATAGCCAAAGAAAATTCATACTTTGTTACCATATGCTGTGATTTGGCATCTGGCATCCTGCTGTGTGCATTGATGTGAAGGTGGGATCTGGTTTGACTTAACCATTTGGCAAATATGGGCCTAAACCAGACGTGCCTTTCAGATGTGTGACTGTAAAAAAACAGATAAAAAGCTAAAGCTCTATGAGGAAATAATTTGTCCATAAAATTCATAGATAATACACGTGTGTTATTGCTCGCGTGTTTTATGGCTCATTCCTAAGATAATGTACAAGATAAAAGAGCGTCGGTTTATTTGAAGACGTTCGCGTGTCAGTGTGATTTCTTCTGATGAGATTTGGTCATTTCTTGCTAAATTTACTTATCTGTCTGACTTCACACAGTCAATTTGAAGTGCACAAAGACCAGCAAAAAATTAAAAAAAAAAAAAACCCTTTATTCTCACCAGAGAATTTGAATACCTTTGTGGGATGAAAACCATATCATTAAGTGCACCGCAGAAATAGAAAAGGAATCCTATTCCATTACCGTGTACATCTGCTTAACTCTTGACTTTTTTTTCTCCCCCCAGAATACACAGGATGTGTACAGACCAGTGTTAAAATCTACCCTCAGCCATTGCAAGCGGCCAAATTGCCTTGTGATTAACGCACAATAAAAGAATGCGATGGCTTAAAGAAGCTGCAGGAAAAGCTGCCCAGTGAAAGATGGGTGTATGGCGCACTCTGTAATTAAGCCAGTCTGCACTTGATGAAAGTAGATCACACTGGCGGGCCATGGCTTCACAGCCAGTTTGTTTTTACGACATAATTACAGTCCAAATCAAATGAGAAGATTTAATATTGCACCACAACGAGCATGTGTCCAATGTCAACAATGACACTGACCCCCCTGAGGCAAGGTGTGCATGTGTATGAGAGTGTGTGTGTGTGTGTGTGTGTGTGGGTGGGGGGGGGGGTGGGGGGGGGGCAGGTCAGGCGTCAGGAAGCCGACAGCACCGAAGCTTCCCCACCACAGTAGCTATCTACCTGTGTAGGAGCCTACCTGGGAGGTCTGACACAAGTGGAATTACACTGACAGTGGGACAGAAGGGAGAAGAAACGAGGAAGAGTTTGTCTGAGAAATAAAGGCAAGGAAGAAGGAAGAGAGCGAGGGGACTCGACTTATGAGTGAAAGAATGAAGTTGAAGGACAGGCGGGAGAGGAAACAGAAAAACAAAGGACTGCGAATAAAAGAAGTGAGGTTATGAGCAAGTGATGAAGTGACTGAATGAAAAGAGAAAGAGAATCAGCAGACTTAAATATGCAGACAGCGAGGGTGTGGCCGGAGCGTAAAGATAAATAAACATTTTGCTTGACTGCGTCTCCATGGTGAGGTGTCGGCCAGTGGTTTGGAGGGCTTGTGCAGTCACGACTCACTAAGTTTGTATAGCGATAAAAACTGAATCACTTCAGGAAAAAAAAAAAAAATCACTGTTCAAGTGGAAAGAAAGCTCGCAAAAATAACGGAAACTCTAGTGACTAATTGTCAAACAATAGATTTTGGGCTTACTGTATCTGAGGAATCCTCTGAATATAGGTTGGAGCAATTATAGCAACTCAAAGTTGTCATTTCTGTTTTGAGATGGGCGCTGTTATGATGCTTGACGACATGGTTATGCTGTAAACGACCGAAACCTCCCACCGAGCGGCTTCGGAGTTTTCTTCCATCTGAAAAAAGTCTGCATTTCCTGTCCTCTAGTTAAACACTCAACACAACCGCAGAGCCTTTGTTCCTCCGGGTCAGATTCTCCCAGAAGAGAGAATCATCCCAAGCCACAGCTGTTGAGTGACCACGATCGACCACACTGCTTTCTGTCTTCTGACCACCCTTCTAAATTGCTCTTCCCTCTATCCATTTCTCCCTCCACCCTTCCCCTACTTCCCTGCCTCTTTCAACCTCTTTTTCCTCCTTTTCCCAAGAGCAGCCAGCTGGGCTGGATTTACTCTGGTCGCCATGTCGCAGGGCGAAGCCCAGTCTGCTCTTTGGGCGGGCAGCGTCATTTGACTGGGTACTGGTCAGGGCTGGCAGATTACTAACTGGATATCTACAGAGAGGCCAGTGGGGCCTGAGCCCTGTCATCCACTGGAAAGTAGGGTCTCTGCGGTGACCTCGTGGTTCCGTGCTGACCAAGACATGAACCACAATCCCTGCTGACACCCTGTTCCCCAAGGACGTGGTTTTACTCCAAATCGTGATTTCCCATCAACTGCTCCGCGACAGACTGTCTGTGACTGGAGGCCTCTGCCCAGTGCGTTCTAGTGAAGACGCTACAACACCACCTCACTAACAGCGCTTGTGGCCACATTTCCCGCACGAAGCCGGGCACACAGAAGGGGGCCTTCTTCTGCACAAGCTTAAAAGAGAGCTTTTTCAACTCATGTGACATGTGCTATGAGCTGGTGTCAGAGAAGTGGCTGGAATGTCTCTGATTATATGGAGAGCAGCCCTTTAAAGAAAGAGACAGTTCAGTATGGGCGCAAGGTTGTGCCAAAATAAGTTGTATAATAAGACGCTTAGGGCTGTAAGATGATTTACAATTTTGCAAGCGGCGGTTCACAGCTTTGTGTTCAAACTGGCTGATTTGAAAAGAAAATGTTTAGAAAAACCAAAGAAATTGCATCTGCCATATAGTTAGTGAGGTATAAACTAAGCAAATATGAACTTTGATCAATCTATTTGTATTTTATTTCCATCATTAAAAACATCTGCGGCCACAAACAATCCGCAGAGTCACACTGTTCCAATTGTTATGTCAATAGTTATGCCATTGCTAGGATAAGAGCTGTGGGAATGTGACATCTTCTCAACATGCACATTTCTGCTGACCAGAATCATCAACATGGCACCCAGATGTCAGCCTTCAGGCACAAACACACAGACGCACGCACACGCACACACACACCCACACACACACACACACACACACACACACACACACACAGACCGCAGACTCACAG
>JAVDPK010000304.1:694267-717821 GCA_034780415.1 Cichlasoma orientale | reverse complement strand
GGTTTGCCTGCCGACTTCCCCTCCTCCCCCACATCCTCCTCGCCCTCACTCAGACATACACACACACACACACACACACACACACACACACACACACAGTCAGCAGAATCACAGTCAGATCGCTTCAAACACCAAATCCATCATCCGTGTATTTGTAGCTTCTTATCTGTCAGTTTTGAGAATACTTTACAGTAATAATCATATTTTTACAGTGAATCACTCGTAACCTGGGGGCATTTTGTTTCGGCCTTTGCATGTGGCGAGAGCTGGCAGGCACTGAGGGTTCCTCCTGATTTGACTTTCTCACACAAACCCACCCTGCACAAGACTCTTTTCCTTACTGTACTCCTCTGCCTCCACCCTATTGTTGTGTTCCTCCTCTCCCTTCTCGAACTTTCTCTTTGAGCCGATGCACACGCATCCTGCACGCGCACTATTTCTGTTATGCTATCCAATGGCCTGGAGGCTCAAGTGAGGACAGACTTGACTGCTTTTGGCCTCATATCGAGAAATACCTGATGGGTCCCTGCACTCATGCCAAGACTCATTTATGAAGCGTGGGACTGTCAACAACTACCTTCAGAAATAAAAACCTATGAGTCACATTCATTGCATTACTCGCTATAAGAACAAAGGAGAACTACGAGTAGATATTGCCGAAATTTAAGAAAGCGTTTTGTTTTGTTTATGTGCTGGTGTGGTAGCAGAAGCTGAAATATCATTTATCAGATTCTAATCAACATTTAGTGCTCACCATCCATCTGTGTCTTGTCTTACCCCAACGTTTGGTCAAATATCTGCAAGGCAGCAAGATTTCTCACTGACAGCATGATAGGTGTTTCTTAAATTTCATAAAGAAAACCATAAAGAACTAGGAGAGATCAGGCAGAGACTGCAGTTCAGTCAGGACCTCTACAGTCAAAAGGGGATTGTCACTTCTGTGTAGTGATTTATATCTGGTGGTATGGCTCTGTTCTTAGGACCTCCGTGTCCTAAAACAGAGCAGCCATCAGTGACAACAGATATGGCAGACACAGCAGAAAAGGGGGACCTGGGGTGCAGGTGGGTTGCCAAGCGGCTTGTAGATGTGCAGCAACTGCAGGCAGAATAAAGCAGCTGAAACAGCACACCGTGTATGAGACTGGGTGTGTGTGAGGGTGTCAGCTCATGTGGGCTGGCACTGAGATCAGTTATCAGGCCTGCTTAAACTAACATTTTGGTTTCTGTATCCCATAAAAAAAAAAGCTCGTAGAACCTTTTTTTTTTTTTTTTTTTAATGTTAAATGAGTTATATTCAGAGTACATTTGAGTGTTTTAGCATTTGAGCAGTATGGTTTTGAACGTGACTAATTTGACTAATTTAGTGGGAGATTTTCCCTCCACCGTGAGCACAGGAGATTGGCTTATAACTTAAAACTGGACGGCATCAGAAAAAAGTTCAATTATGCCCGTACAGTATCGCTCAAACAATTTAACAAAAGCCAGCCGTGCAGCAGTTTAACTTACCATGCCCCGTGTCACAACCCTTTTGAATACGCTTTTGTCTTCTGCTGTTGTGAGTCAGAATGCATTATCTGATCTGGCTTTCCTCTTTTTGTCTTCTATTCCAGCAATTTGACTTTTCTCCACTGCAGCGTACTTGAATGTGATCACAAGAGATGAGTCCTTGCTTTAACGTTTTACCACATCAGTAATACCCATAATCAATGGCCAGATTTTTGACAAAATGCAATAAAATATATGGGGATAAGCAAAACTTCAATGATTACGTCTCAATAATGACACGTAAAAGTCTGGAGTGTACTCTTCTGTTCCACAAAAAAAATATGTGGCGGCTGATCTTTGCAGGCAGCGTGTGAATTGCTGACAGCACATTGGGCAGGAGTGTCTCATCAATGTCGAGCCGTCCAAGCAGGGTCACCTGGGTGGGGGGTGGGGGGGATGTGGCCTATCCTGGCTGTACGCCCTGCACAGGTCACAATCGCTGACATCCAAACAGCAACTTCAGAGACACCAATTAACCTAACATGGATGTTTTTGGACTGGGGAAAGCACAGGGCAAACCTATAAATTCCATAACGTACAAAATTTGCATTAAAGGTGAGACTAATTAGTTCCTTTTGGTTGGTGTGTGCTTTGTATAGTTTTTAAATTATGAGCAGCTGCTTCTAATGGTTTCTATGTAAGTCTGTTGGAGCAATTAAATTATTAAACGCTAACTCCTAACTGTCTGCTGCTGCTTAGAAAACGCATGAATATTCAAATTTTAGATGCGCACTAAAATTATAAGTCGCATACAGCAGTTGTTCCGCCGTGGAGCCAGAGTTAAAGGGAGAAGAAATAATCAGAGATAAAAAATAATAATAAAAATGTTTCAATCATAGAGCAATTGCAACATTTATTGAAGTGTTGGCTTTCTTGTATTGATTTTTCAACACATTACAAAAATACATATATGTTCAAAACAGCAGATGTGTACTGTTCTGAAATCACTTATTTTTTTCACAATGATGCACCCTCCTCCCCCCAAAAAGAACAAGGAAACTATTTTGTACAAAGAGTGTAAGTGAAAGTTGTGAAAAGTGAAATATGAAAATGTATTTAAAATTACATTTTAATGTGCTAGCACAAGACCTTCAACCAACCATGAGGATAAACACCAAAAAAGAAAAAGAAAAAAAAAGAAAGAAAGAAAGGGGGAAAAAAAAGTCCAAAACCACTGTGCACAAAACCACTGTATTCATTTTTCTCATTTTTGAAATCATTTTATTTTACACCCGTGGAGCATAGCTTCACCAAAAAACAGTAAACTCAATCCAAAAGAAAAAAAAAAAAAAGAACAAAAGAGAGACAATGGGGAAAAATAGAAAAAAAAATACTTGAAATACTTGAAAAAAAAAAACTGATAACCTGGCATGATTCTGCAATATTACATTTAAAAAACTGTCCATAGAGTGAACAAGCAATCATACAGAAACATATTCATGTAGATAAAATCCCTCCACCAGGATAATCATACAAAAACTCTTATGGCATTCAAATCATTTGGAAAAAAAAAAAAACATTGGAGAAAACAATATTTTATTATCATCTTAAACACTTACACAGAGTATTTCATTAATGGCATACTTCAACACTGTAAACATATTGTAAGACTGAATGTCCATGTGTGTTTGGGTCACTGTGAGGGCTCCACTGCTCCAGTTCTACGACTCG
The DNA here is from genome assembly GCA_034780415.1 of Cichlasoma orientale. Lineage (NCBI taxonomy): Eukaryota > Metazoa > Chordata > Actinopteri > Cichliformes > Cichlidae > Cichlasoma > Cichlasoma orientale. The sequence continues at coordinate 714,605 of JAVDPK010000304.1, read as the reverse complement.
TTTTGGCTGAACTGGGCTCATACACCGTGTGCGTTTACAACAAAACCTTGGTTTTTGCAGTCATGCATCAACATGTGTAAGCAAGCTGAACGCAGCTCTTCAGGTGATCTCGCTTCTCATGTCAATTTTGCTAAAATATCTCGAACTACCAGGTAACTGAATAGCTTATGAAGCGCTCGATAGCCTTTTCCTTTTCTTAAAATCATTAAAAAAAAAAAAAAAGAGGACTTTGAATTCAAGGTACAGCGTAGTTCTGTTCCTTTAAAAACAAAGTGGCACAGATAAAACCTGAAAACAGGCCAAAAATGGGAGGTCAGATCTTCAAGTGACAATGCTTTTGATGATTGAGATTTGCAGTAGTAAAATGAAAGATGTATTCTCAATCTCCTTTCATGTGGCTTCGCTGTCTCCCCTCCCTCTCACGCTCACTCTGTCTCACTCTGATGGTCTGTTATAAGATGTGGCGAGTAGAAGTGCATTTGGTTACAAAAAAATACACTTTTCATATGCTCCCAATTTCATTTGAATGACTATTCTCCCTGGTCAAGGTCTTGCTCTCTCTCCCTCCATTTCTTTCTCTCACGTCTCCATTTCTCAGTTCCAATCTTTCATTTTATGCTCTGAGAATAGCCCCTACTCAAGGTCGGCCGGCCATCCCTTAGTGCAGCTGTGCTCAAAATTATCATAACTCATTCAGCCTCTTGATATATATATATATATATATATATACATATATATATATATATATATATATATATTACAGATTCATTTCAGGATGAACGATGCAGAAAATAAAAAACTGCAATCCCCAAAAGACACAAACTTGCACACTGTCTCAAAATCTGTTACTGAGAGTTAAACCCATATCACTTTGCAAGGCAAATGAACAGGCTTCCCTTTAAAAGCAGCTCTAATACACGAATCTGAGCTAGTGAACTGTGAAAAGACGCCGTCACAGAGAGAGGCTTAGAGCGCGCCGCGCAGAGAAGAACACACGCTAACACGCACTGATACCAATTTCATCTGAAAACCATTTTGTGCACCGTGAGGGGAACACAGGAAGTCAGCCTGGGTCAGAGAGAGTCGCCATGCCAGACATGAGAGGGCGATAGAGAATGATTTAGAGAGTGCTGAAGCAGGTTTAGTTTAACAAATTACCTTTAAGTAAAGCACACATTAGAAGGGGTTGTGGATACTCAGACAGTCCGATAAAGCAATAATGTATGGTAGTTACACTTAGCATATACTGTGGATGATGCAAGCAGCTGGTCTTCTGATTGTTTAGTCTTGGCCATATTTCATGGTCAGTCAGGGCTACTTTAACATATAAAAAAAGAATATATTTACAAACCATAAACAGGACTGTTCTCCTTCTCACATTAATCACAAGTAGTCTCAATTTATTCAACATATTAAATATGGTGGTTTTAACCTACACTGGGAATGTACTGAGCATCAGTTAAGGGTATCTCCATCAAGTGCAACCTTTATTTATGTCCTTAGTGAAGCAAGGACAGCAATACAGTAACTGCATTTTCAAATTATTCACATGCCAATGTTCAAAAGGACAAAAACAATTCCCTGAATAAATTAATAGTAACTCACCAGATCTCTAAGGTAATGTTGGATTTTTAAAATCCAGCATATTGTTTTATTGTCAGGCTGACATTCAGTGCTTTGAGCCTGTACGAGGGAATGGATTGTAGTCCGCTGCTGCAGTTAATATAGAAAACAATTATTTTTACTTTTAAAAGCTATCTGCTTCACACAAATTTACTCTCACGTGATAATAAGCTTCCTTAAAGGAAAAAAAAAAACAAAACAGAAAATTTGTATTAAGGGTGACTTCTTTTATCACATTTTAGAAAAGAAAATTCTTTTTTTGTTTTTTTTAGCACATTTCAAAACTAACTCCATATGAAATCCCACAAAGATGTACCTGCACATGCCAAATATCATTACAAAAATCCAATAAATACAGAAATTATTGCACAGTAGAAAGGCTCCATGGATTCCTAACTGATAAAATCCTCAGACGGTTTGCCAAGAAACACCTAGTTAGGCATTCTAGGCAAGTTCTCATTAAAGTTTCCCTTTGTTTATATTCTCAGGTGGCAGTTTCTGTGACAAGAAAAAAAGGATGAACATCAATCATTCTCAAAAAATTTTCTAGAGAGATTATCCAGCCAAGCCCCATTGCAGAAGAAAAAGTGGTTATAAGGATTTTTGTGTGTGTGTGCGTGTGTGTGTGTGTGTGTGTGTGTGTGTGTGTATGTGTGTGAGAGACAGAGAGAGAGAGAGAGAGAGAGAGAGAGAGTGTTTGCGTACACTGTATGCTGTATAACTAATGGTTGCTGGCTTAACTTCTGTCCGCTTGCTCCAGTTTGACCTCACTGGCCATCAAGTGTTCACCATGCCATTTCTTCATGTGTTTCTCCAGCGTGCTGTAGACACTGAAGGGCATGTGGCAGATGTCGCAACGGTATACCTCTTTTCCATATTGCCCGTGGGTCTTCATATGGCGGGTCAGCTTGGAGCTCTGGGCACAGGCATAGCTGCACAGGTCGCACTTGTAGGGCCGTTCCCCTGTGTGGCTGCGTCGGTGCACCGTGAGGTTGCTGCAGTTCTTGAACACCTTGCCGCAGAACTCACAGGTGTCATTCCTCCTCTCTTTGGAGCTTGGAGGCCTGCCAGGTCCAGGTCCCCTCAGGAGGTGTGGGGTGCTGCTGCCACTGCGCCCCGAGGCACTCCCGCCTTCCATTAGCTCCCCAGGTGGGGTGGAGAAGCGGAGGCTTCCTGTTTCTGAAGAGGAGTGCTCCGAGGAGGTGGCAAACGGCGACTGACGGGAATCAGTGAATCCCAAGAAAGGTTCTCTGATGAAGTGGCGTGAAGCAGCATAGCCAGCCAGAAGCTGAGAGTAGACATTTTCCGGGGAGATGAGAGGTATGGTCGGGGGAATCTCCAGCTGTTCTTTCTCTATCTTGATCCTCTTGTTGTTGGAGGGGCTCGGGCTGGTGATGGGGGTGGGCCGCCTCTGGAACAGCCCATGAAAGGACTCAGCTTCAGATACACTGATTCTGCCATTCATCATAGGTCTCTGGTGTTCCTGCTCTACTCGCTCTCTGTCCGGTTCCCTCTCATTTTCTCTTTCTCTCTCTTCAGCCCCCTCTCCACCATCGCCATTAGGTTGTCTCTCCAAGCTCCTCTTGTTAGGGTTAAGTCTGAGGTGATTGTCCAGATGGTTGTACGGGTGCATGATGCCCACCCCGCCACTGTCATTTACTCGATCCCCGCTCGGGGGGTTCTCACTGGGAGACTGTCTCGGGCCATTTTCTCTATTCTGGGTGAACTCCTGAGAGTCCTCGCTTAAGTTGGAATCTGGCCGACTGCCATTTCGCAGTTCTTCCTCCTCTTCCTCTTCTTCCTCTTCTTCTTCCTCCTCTTCCTCCTCCTCCTCCTCATTGTCCATCCCCATTCCTCTTGCATCTCCCTCCCGATTCTTCTCTTCACCCTCTCCCCCCTCTTCTCTATTTCCCCGTTCTGGTGAGCCAGTCATGGCCCCAGACTTGTTGTGCATATGTGTCTTCATGTGCCTTTTAAGCTTACTGGCCTGGGAGCAGGCATGATCACATAGATGACACTTGTATGGCCTCTCACCCGTGTGACTGCGTCTGTGGACGATCAGGTTGCTTTGAAACTTGAAAATCTTGCCACAGAATTCGCAAGATTTGGATTTCCCCGGGGTCTGGTTCTGACCCTGTGTGTCAGGAGGGCTTGAAGAACCGTGTCCCCCCTGAGAGGTGGGTGGCTGCGGGGGATAGGTAAGAAATGCCGGGAGCTGGGATCCATGCTGGAAAAGCGTGGGACTCAGGAGGCGATGCATGGGTGGCACACGGTTGGGTGAAAGAGGAGGTGTGGGCCCACCGTTGTTGGTTGTGTTGCCTGCCAGTTCCCTCAGCCGACGGGAGAAGTCCATGGAAGGGGGCTCCATGGGGGTCATCCGCATCACCCTTTCGAAGGCACTGGGGTGCTGTGACAGCAGCCCCATTTCCTCTGGGCCCAGCCGCTCACGAGGTGGTCTTGGGGGAGGCGGTGGGCTGACAAAGGGCGGTGTTGCAGGCAGCCGCGTCTCCATGTAGCCCGGAGGAGGGGGGTGATCCCTGAGCTGGGGTGCAGCCATGCGGAGGAGGTGAAATGGGTTGTTGGCATCACCGAGGAAAGTGGGTAGAGGGGAGCGGGGCAAGGCGTCAGCTCCTGGGGGTGGAGGCAGAGCCATACGGGGAGTGAGGGAGCAGTTAGCTGGGTGGTTGTCCAGGTAGATGCGGATCCCATGAGTGTGTTGGGCATGCTGAAGCAGAAACCAGGCACTGGTGAAGGTCTGCTTGCAGGAAGTACAGATGTAGCTGGATGGTTCATCTTTTTCTGTGGGAAAAGGGGGTGAAAAAAAAAATCACCGTCAGTGATGAAAAAAGAAAAATAAACCAACGCATAATTTTTAATAAACACAAAGATATGTGGAGTTAAAGCAAATTAACTGTACATTCTGTTTGTGTCTATGCATGAGCGTCTTTTGTGTGTCTCTGTGCGTATAGTGTATGAAATACATGTGCAGTCAGGGCGTGTGTCTACAGGCTAATGTAGGTGGCAGGTATTGCCCTTAGGCCATAGCATATTATGCTAATTCTAATGTCAGCTTGGCTTTAATATACAGATCCATCTCGTCTACTTTGTCATTTCCATATGAAAAAAGGGGAGGCGGCAGTGGAAAAAAAAATAGGGAGAAAAGGAAAAATGGGAGGTGGGGGCGGGAGCTGGGAAGGGGAGGTGAGATGTAAAACTAGAGAAAGAAAGCCGCTCAAAAGGAAGGAAGGGAGAGACGATGTGTAAACAGTAAAGAACCAACACTGTATCCACATTAAATAAAGCCCGACGTCACTGATGCAATAACAACAGTAAAGTGATCTGTTGTGCATACACACGCACAGACCTATATGCCACACACTGACAAATTGGCCCTTTAAATGTTGGGACTTAATAACGCCAAATGAATCTATCAGTCACTGTGGCACGGCCCTGTCAGCCTGCTTGTGACTCATAAAAAGAGCCTTCGTAGAGATTCATCTAATTCAACACAGGCTCGCACTGGAGAGGCATTTCCACATTTCTTGTGTTTGCTCACAAACCATCTGCATCTACTTTATCATCAGCGGCTACCGCAAGTGGAGTCAAGTTGGTACGGTGGTCCCAAAGTTTGAAGCCCGGAGGGCCAAAACTAAGACGGGGGAAGTTAGTATTTCTCAAAGTTTTATGTGATCAAGAAAAGAGTCCTTAAGATGGCTGGCCACCCTTTGCTATCGAATATAAAACCCACATGTAGACAGTGATACAAGCGCAGGAATATTTCCTTTTGCGCTCTCCATCTCCCTTCGCTCTACACCTCTGCGCACTCGCACAAATTCACACATACGCTTGCGCTGTGGAGAACAGATGAGCGAAAGCTGATGTTGGATCAGTGTCTAGTACAGGAAGCTGATTTGGCGGTGTGATTGGTTTGGCTTTCCCCAGGGGAGAGAGGGTCAGAAAGAGTTAATGAGGGGCTCATTTACTGATTCTGTCTGTTTTTCTCTGCTATTAGTGGTGCTCTGGTGTAGCCATCACTCTCGCTATTTGTGTGGGGTGGGACATGACCTGACTCCTGCAACTGATGCGTATGTGTGCAAGCGTGTGCCTTTGAGCATGTGTGTGCGTGTGTGTGTGTGTGCGTGCGGACATGTATGTGGATGTATTTTTGTGCTTGGATTTGTAAGTCTGTGTGTATGTGTGGGGCGAGTGGCGGGCTGCCTGCCCGTGTTTAGTTTGGCTAAGCTTCACACGGCCGCTTGGCAGCAGAGAGCTGGACAGCTTAACAGCTTGGACGGGGAGAAGAGAGCGAGAAAGGGAAGGGAAGAGGAGGAGGAGAGGGGGTAAGAAGAGAGGTGGAGGGACTTTAAGGGCCGGACGTGCTTGGCTACACATGCATGCGTGCACACACACACACATACACACTCACACACACACACACAGACACACAGAGGCTGTTTACATGTCCCCAGGGAGCAAGTTAGGTCTATAGACTAAATAATCTCATCTAGTCACAAGGATCGATATTAGATGAAAATGTGAGGTCAGGAGGAGGACTGCTGATCTCGAATGATTTTTCAGTGTGTTTTTTTTTCCTTTTTCCAATTTTGTCCATATTTTTGTCAACACACATGGCCTCATCAGTACAAGTTATCCAATCAAATAACACCAGTCCCACAACCTTCCAGCCCCCCCCCCCCTCCAAATCGCTACAACAACACATTTGCATCTTGTCATATCTTACACAGCCGTGCCATATGCTGTTAAAGGAAGCGTGGCAGCTAATAGAGTGGCAGCTGATGGCTGCTGCCTAATGACGGCCAAAGACAAATTTCATCAACTTCCCAAACAAGCAAGCAAGCCGGGGAGGGGGGGGGGGCACAGAGAGGGTAAAAGAATAGAAAGGAAGAAATCACCAAAGGGACGTGTTTGCCTGACCGACAGTTACCTGAATTTGAATTTTCTGCTCCTAACCAACGGAAACGTGAGCAGTAAACCAAAACCTGCAGCCTCCCATACACGTAACATCACAGGGCACTGCCTTCATGTTGCTCACCGACTACAAGGCATGCACACGCAGCTGCACAAATGAGTTGTGTTGCAGACATCCTCTCGCCGTTCTTTCCTCTTATATAAAGACTTCCACACACGCTGAGAAGAGTGTCGCTCCTCAGTGCTCCGGCCAATAAAAGCCTTCATTAAAGAATCATGGTGGGCCGTGTCATGCTTCAGTTTGTGGTAATTACAGTCGTCTGCCTGACACACAGGCAGGGACCCGTCCACTGCTGACCGCCAAGGTCAACTACCAGTTAGAATAGTTACATTCTCCTCTCCGCGCGGTCGCTGATGCTGGACCTAATCGCCCAATTTACTCCGGCACACTGTATGCACACAGACACGCGCGGTCTTTACACATACACGTACAGTGTGTGTGTGTGTGTGTGTGTGTGTGTGTGTGTGTGTGTGTGTGTGAATGAGACTGAGGAGAGAGGTTAAATGAAATGGAGTCACAGCAGGATTCGGTAATGTGGTACACTGCATTTTGCTGGGTTTTTTTTGTTTGTTTTTTTGTCATTTTGCTAGCAATAGCACGGTTTGTAAATGTTCTAGTGGAATGGGATTCACCTCAGAAAGCCCAGGTGTTCACTCCAGCAGACTTTCCCATGAAAGAGAGGAACACAATACAGAACTGAGACCAGCTTAGGAGGGCAACTCTTTGTCCTGTGCAACAAAACAAGGGCTAAGGGCCAGGAGGCCTGGAGGAAGTTATTAAAACATTGGCACATGCGTGGAGCTGAGGTGGGCCAGTAATAATGCTCTCCTTCTCTCCTGGGTTGTTTTTTTTTTTTTTTACTAAACCACCAGGCCAATTAACCCAGACTTCAGGGACTGAGATCTGAGCTTTACATCAGATTTTATTCTTTCCAGATTGCCTTTTATAGCCATTATTTTGCCTTAAAAAGTACAAACAAAATGCCAGTGAAGGAAGGGGAGCCATGACATTGACTGTTTGCATATGGCCAGTGTAGAAAAGTTGGTGTGAGGCTGGTTGGGTTGACGTAGACACCAGGTGTATGGTGGAGGCATATGGAGTTGTGTTTAACTTAAGAATTGGCATATTCCACCGCTCCAGCTAGTCTGATTCATATTTCAAAGCATGGGCTTCCTCCATTTACATTACACTTACATTATGAGGCCTTTATCAGGTGTGCTAATCCATAGGGACTTATAATAAGACCACAGAAGGATAACAAAATTCCACAGGCTCAGCCTTCAATAAGAGGGGCAAACAGGAGCCTCTCAGCTCCCGGAGAACAACGAGAGGATGATAATGAATCCTCACTGATGCCAAATTAACTCTCACAAAGCTCAGGGAAGTGTAATCATAACTGAAACTAAGTAGCAATGAATGCCAGTCCACCAACTTCTGGACAGCACTGAACAAAACAGCATGAATGGAGAGTGTAGAACAATGTCACTTTAATGTAGAAAAAGGATAAGCCAGTGCAGGTTTTGGTTGTTAACAAGGAAACAACTGGGGTAGAGAGGATGTGCTATACTGCGTGTGTGTGTGTGTGTGTGTGTGTGTGTGTGTGTGGGTGTGTGTGTGTGTGTGTGTGTGTGTGTGTGTGTGTGTGTGTGTGTGTGTGTGTGTGCACTGCAGCATTCCTGGGGTTCACGTTCGCTGTACTGCTCCAACATTCCATCAAGGGCGACAGAACGCCACAGCGACAGATTTGCATACAGAACAAAGCCGCCCGCCGGCTAGGCCACTGGGACACAAACCTGCGCCCCTGCAGCCCCTCCTCTCCTCTCCCCTCCGTGCACGCACTCACACTGTCTGACGCACGTGCACACGCCTGCACAAGCCCTGGGAGTACGCATGTGTGCACCTGTCAGGGGTTAGCTGACACCTCTGCTGCTGGCAAAGCAGCTTCTCATTAGCATGGCTGTGATCTAGGGGTCCCCAGGGGTCCCAGCCTCCTCACCTCACCCCTTGCCCCCCCACAAACACCTCTACTCCTCTCCTCCTCCTCCTCCTCCTCCTCCTCACCTCTCCCATCTATCCCTCTTACTCGTCCTACTCCTCCTCCTCCTTCTTCTTCTGTGCTCCACTCCCTTTCTGCTCTTGATGGCTTGTTTGTCATGAAGTGGGCTAATCAGGAGACACAGGGCCACGCAGATCAACTGTGGAAGTCTGTGTGTGTGTGTGTGTGTGTGTGTGTGTGTGTGTGTGTCTGCTTCACAGGGGATAGGGAATTTGGACGGTAAAGTACAGTACAGCCCCTGCTGACAGTCACACATAGGTAGGTAAAGAAAGGGAAGATGGAAAGAAAGAAATAACTGGAGAGACTGCGGAGGGTGGCAGTAGCAGGCAGGGGGTAAGGCTCTCACACAGTGTGGCTGGCTCCATGCTAACTCAAACCAGCTTTAGCCTGCTAACCATATACATCTGTGTGTGTATGTGTCTGCAGCCAATATGACCAGCTGAAATGCCTGACAGCCTCAGATGGGATTTAAAGAAACAGCACTCTTTTAAAGTGTGGGGGGGATTGAGAGCCATGCATAAAATATTTATTATTTATTTATTATCATCTCCTTTCTTTATTTATCTCTTCGTTTATCTGCATGTTTCCTCTCTTTTCCCCGTCTTTCTTTCCTCTCACGCACACACTAAGCACCTGTACAAGGTATCTGAGTACTCCACCCTGACCCTCATGCCTTCTGCTATGTGGGTCAAATGAACAATATAAGGGATCAGGTATCTCTAACAACTTTATCACAGGCACACACACACACACACATACACACACACACACACACACACACACACACAGACTGACTAAGTCCAGCTGTACAGCAGTGCATGAGTGGAGGAGACTCTCATGTAGCACAACTGAGGGAGCATGTTACCGCCATGAGGCAAGCTATCCCAGCCAGGGCACGGAGGACACGCTGTGAAAAATAACTGGCAAGACCTCTCCGTCAGTAAAGAGCTATGACTTTGGCTCAGGTTCTAGGACAAAGAGGGAGAAAGAGGGAGCGATATAAAGAAAAAAGAGAGAATAAAAAGAAAAAGGGAGCTCCATAAAGTGCATTAGCTAAGCCCTCTGTGCCATTTCTCTAAGCCTGACTCATCGCTATCAGCTCCTAACTGGTCCCAGCGCCTGTGTGCGTGTGTGTGTGTGTGCGCGTGTGTGTGTTTTGGGGGTCTTTGAACACACTTGTGGGGTCTGCTGTCTATCATCTGATGATGACAAATGGATGACACTCAATCGTGCTTGCGGTTGAAAGAAGATGCAAGAAAGAGGGAGCAAGATGGAGGAGAGGATTAAAGAAGAAGAAGAAGGGAGGGAACGGAGAGAGAAAAAAAAGTGGAAAAAAATAGAATTGTGCGCAGCGTGGAGAGAAGGGAAGAACTGCGCTTTGTTTTTTCTTTATCACAAGCATTTCAATTTTCAGCAAAAATTACATCCACTTTAATCTCTTGTTCCATCTCCTACCCATTTTACCGTGACACAGAAGCAAGGAAAACAGACAAAACATCAACTCCAAAAAAAAAAAAAAACAAAAAAAAGCAGAGAGGAACCAGCAGTGGCGTCATCACTGGGTTGAGCTGTGGGGGTGATGAGAGGGAAAATTCCGACAGAAATAATACAAAAACTCAAACCGCTTTGACAAACAGATTGAGACCGAGTTAGTGGGTTTGCACAAGGTTTGTCGAGAATATTCTACCCTGTAAAAAGAGCAAATAGGTTATTCGTGAAAGCTGTTTTTAAACCTAAAGTTCTGCTTTCAAAGTTTAGCCACCTGTAGCATCCGTGCGAATGAGAGTGTGTGTCGGTGTCGGACGCTTTTAGACGGCGCAGGCTTCTAAACTCCGTTAACCTAGAAAATTGAGCTTTCTAACAAACCCAAACAATATCTCTTCCTAAACCTACCCGAGCAGGTTTGCCGTAATCGAATGAAACAGCAAGCGAAACTAAAAACGTGCTTCCAGACGAGACTTGAACTACATTGCACAGTCACAAGTCTGCTGTGTCTGTGCCAAATACTCTTTTACTTGCACTTTTTAAGTTTACTAAAGTGGAAACACTCCTAAATATGTGGATGTATTGTCTCATACATTGGGGACAAACAGCGGATATCACCGGTTAGTTGTGTTTGCTTAAGGTTTTGCATCCAGATGAGTTTCACTTATACCCGCAGGGATTCTCACTTTGTCCAGAAAGTCAATTTCCTATTCAGAAGCGCTAAATAGCAAATTGACTTGTGGCATGTGAGCGAAACGTACATAATTAAATCAGTGTACGTCTTTTCAAACAAGAGGCGTGTAGTGTAAAATGATGTGAAAATGTGTGTGCGCGGTTTCAGCTTTGATATACGGAACACATTGAAATGCGAGAGCACATCCTTTTCCAAATGTCTCCCAAGGATGAGCCTCCTGCATCGATATGTTGCACATTATGACTTTTACACTAGTGCTGTTGCGCCTCTGTTTGTGATGGATATGTATCTGGTGCTGCATATGTCTCTGCATGCATATGCCCCTGCTTATTGTGCGTCTCTTGGTCCACCATTCTGTGACAGGGTGAGATATTCTTTCAGCAGTAGTAATGACTCCCAGCTGGCCTCTGCCCACTGGAGCCAAGAAGCCAGTGCTGTTTAACTAACAGCCCACAATGCTGGCCATGGCCATGCCGAAGATACCAGCATGGCCTTGAACTGAACACAAGTCCTTCCAATCTAATTACCTTACGATAAAACCCGCCTCTCACATGCCTCTCACAAGGTGTGGAGCATAGATTGCAAATTAGAGAACCTTTGTGATACAAGTTACTATTAATGCACACCTTTTCTATATGAATGATCAATTCTGGCTCGACATGGAGGGCAGGGGTCGAAAGGTAACACACATATCTGTGCATCAAATATGAAGCTGAAGCCAGCAAATGGTGCACTTGGTTAACAGGAAAACTCGAAACAGCAGAAAACAAGTGGCTTGGGTAGTCATTTTCGCACTTCAGCTCATATGGATTAAATAAGCGCGTTATAACTTAAAAAGCTTTAAAGCTGACGGGCTTTTCTTAGATTTGTGGTATAGTTGGTTTTTCCAGCACGCTGTCATATCAGTCGCACGCGGACATTTTATCAAACAGGAAACAGCGGTTCGTATCTTATTTCGGGGCCTTTTACTTTACCCTCATTTGGCCTTTTTTTTTCCATTTGCTGTTTACGTTTTCTTCACCTTGCTGGGCTGTTTTGTCAGCTAAATCTTACATTTCTCGGGTGGGTGTTGTCCTTTCTGAGGCCTTTGTGTTTAGCATCTGCTTTTGTTGGGTTAGGTTAAAGCACCTGAACTATGTGGATACATTTGGGAAAACTGACAAAGTTAAACCTGCGCTTTGAAAAAATAATGCTCAACGCCGCCCGAAATGCAGTTAAATGTGACGGTAAAGTGTCCGGAAGCATCACAAGTACGCGCGTGCCCACGTGGCATGATTTGACACCCGTTCCCTTAACCAGCATGCTGAGCCACAGATGCCACTTTTTTTTTAATGCCCTGATTACTACACAGGAGTGAACAAGCATGGAAAATTAAACTTTTTTTTAGGATCTTGACAAGTTTAAATGATAAAAAATTGTTCCAAAAACAAGTGAGGATGTTTTGCATTCAAAGATCAAAGGGTGGAAAAAAATTGCGACATACTTGCGACAAAATTGCATTTTTATTTTTTTTTGCAAATGTGAATGTTTACTGAATGTTTTGTACTTTTTTCATTATATAAAAAAGGGAAATATTTAGAGCTCAGCATTTGCTGCATGTGGCTCATGAACTAAAATCAATTACTAGATATCAGTAAAGTTTGTTCTCATTACTACTGTCTTTATATGCTGACATGCCACAAATGACTTAATAAAAAAATAATCAGCCTCTGTCTTTGTTTCTCTTTCATTTCTTTCATATGCATTCATGCATCTCTCCCACCTAAATAAGGTCTTGTGATCCAGTAAAGGCTAGCGGCAAAATGCTAAAGGTTATTTGTTGTTTCAGCTGTCGTGTCTCCAGGGGAATTCTGTTTTCCATCTCCTATCAGTTCTGCAGAACGCCTCTTTATGTCAAACTGTCTCCTGTCCCACACTGTGTCTAAAAGCATGAAACATCTTCATGCTTACACCGTCATGGAAGCGAGCATGAAGATGTAAAAACAAGAAACAAAAACCACAGTTCATCGAAAACAAATAATCTGTGGAGTTCTTCAGACATTAGGACTTGTCAAAAGAGGATGATTTTTTTTTTAACATTTTCAAAACATTTTGTGGAAATTCAGTGTTTTTAAACATTACCGATGCATTTCATTAACCGCATACACTGTACTGCCCTATGTATGAGCATTGCTTTAATTATTTCATGCTTTCTCAAGCATGAAATCCTAAAGGAATTGATAACTGATTTAGCCTCCGTTTTGCCAATATGAAAACCAACAGTAACATAATGCTAACCATTTTTTAGATAATATTAGATATTTTCTTCACTAATGTTTTAAAAGGAATTCATTTCGAATTTAATTTTAATTTCTGAAGATTACTGCTGATATAAATGAATTAAGTATTCAAATTAAGCAGTCTTGCTAAGGCGTCCTGGAAGTTACCTTTATGTTCCTACATAAATACATTGTTTCTCATTTATGTAAGGAGTGTCTGAGCAGATAGTTGTGTGTATGAATTCATGCAGCAGGATTAATGTTTTTTTCCCCCATTAAACTCGAGCCTTTTTGTGCTCCAACCAAATGCAGCCACTGGCTCCTGTAAGCAGCCAGGAAATGAACAGGCACAGCTGACCTTGGGAACCTCGCTAAGCTAAGAAGTTTCAGGTTGGTACAGCACTTCTTCGAAAGTAAAGAATAGTCAGCATTTTCTTTGCCAGAAAAGATATTTTACAAAGCCTTCAGTTGTTGGGGAAAAAAAAGAGTGCGTGTGAGTTCTGCTTCAAAATCCTGGCAGAAAATATTTCTGGATAAATTTCAGGTAATGTCGAAGTAGCCAAAGCTTTCTAAATAATGCTACATGCTAAAGCTCAGAGACAAGCTAAACCACTAATTGCGTTCTGTGTGATTAGACGGGAGAAAGGCGGCAGGAAGTGCTGGTGCAGTTTTTATTGGGCGGATGATGTGGACTCTGGAGCTGACACTGAGAAACGACCTGCACAATCCTCGGGTCAGTTTTCAGGGTTTCCCAGAAAATTAAAGGCGGTGGAGAGGAGGGGATTGATTTTAATGTGTACTAAATTAATATAGTTAATAATTTTCTGACAGAAGGAACAAAGGACAGAGGTGAGCTTATTTGTATATGTTTGTAAGCACAGGCATTAGAGGCTGTTCAGTAAGCTAATGACAGCAGGAGACTAATAAGAAAAGTTATCTAACTTAATGTTTGCATGAATTCAGTTTGTATATGTTTACTTTCAGGATCTCTTCTTTTCTGCAAGATTTAGCAAAGTAGACGGTAATCACAGTAACAAATACTGCAGTTTTGTGGATGTGGGAATATTAAATTAGGAGCTTTAGTAGATGAGGATCGGTCTCCTTTCTATAGCATTCACAAAATCTTAACATAGAATAATGATTTCATTTGTTTTAGCCCACATTAATTGAGTCTTTAATGCATCATTGAAAGCTACATCTGTTCTCCGGCAGGGTGTCTTTATCATTCTGCTTGCATTTCTCTTTGTAAGATTGAAGATGGGGAGTAAAAATATTTCACCCTAAGCGTTTGCTTCCTAAATGCTGGAATGTCTTGTTTCCCCACAAAGTTTCAAAATGAGCTAACAAATTCTATCCTGAAGGTGGAAGCAAACGCTCGGTGAATCTTCTTAAAGTCATCCATTTATTGACATTTCTATCTTGTTACTTTATCTCTTTATAAGCTTTAACAGTGGGAGTAAAATCATTTGAGTAATTCCATATATTAGACAAATATTTGTCACCTCGCAGCAACATGGACGGGATTCGGTCCTGCTGGCTGGGTTCTGCGTGGGTTCTCCCCCAGTGAGGGGATGGACTTTAATAGTGTGGAGTACTCCAGCTTCCTCCCATGCATGTTAGGTTAAATGATGATTCTAAATTGGCTGTAGGTGTGAATGTGAGCTGCCTTTCAGCGTTAGCCCTGCGATAGACGGGCAATCTTTCCTGGTGAGAAGCGGATAAGAGGTTAAGAAGATGGATGGGTGGATGGGTGGTTATTTTAGATGGTGAATATTTTTATCTGCTCCCCATAAATACTGTGTTTTTATCCTTTCGTGTAGGTCAGCCATGCCGGATTGCAACACAGTAGGAACTGAGTCTCCTTCACAAACCGCTTTGTTATTGCCACCCTTTGAAAGTACAAGATGGCGCTTCCTGTGAAGCACCTCGAAGCCCTCAGTGGAGGTAAGCTGAAGACAGAGCTTAGCTCCATCTACAGCAAGGAAAAGCTCACCACCTGTTTGCTGATGATCTGTGACAGCTCCTTCTGTAAAAGAACCTTGTGGCGATGAGATCCTACTAAGGATCTAATCATCATCACGTGTTTATTCCATAAAAACATGCCAGTGTTTGCATCTCTCTCAAAGTCCTCCTGCAGCATGGTGGGAAACCAAGAGTCAGTCCAGTAAGGTCAAAGGTCAAAGGTATATGTTAACTTTCCCACTGCATGGATCTCATGACGAATGAGATGAATGATGGACTCTAATGCTCCGAAATGGTTCATGTCACTACAGGAAAATCACAACTGTATGCAAATCTTTTCTTTTAATATACATTTTTTTTTATTTCTGGAGTTACCAGAATTTGCAGGTTTCTTGCTCGCGTGCCAGCTGCTATTGTGCCCGTTCAGACTTAGTTCAGAGTCGCTGATGTCATACCACATGTGACTTTTGACTTCTTTGTCCAACGTGAACAGCATCACTGGCTGGAGGTTATTAATTTGCGCATTCTTTTACATCCCAAATAGTTCCTATGAAAGCAACGGCTCTCAGATCTGCTCAATAAAACTGAACGAGCTGGCCCGTTGCTATGTGACGCTGGCATTTCAGCACGTTTGTTTAAAACACAAGAATCTCACAACACAGCAGACCAGCAGCTCTGTGTGCTGCAAGTTAGTGGAATCTGGAGGCTTTGGCTCCTTTTTGAATGGACTGTTTGTGGTAAAAAAAAAAAAAAAAAAAAAGGTTCTTGAATATATTGCACACTTAAATTGATGTAAATTTTTTAGAAACAGTTCTGCGCCACTTGGTGCTTCTGTCTGCTTAAGTGCGTGCCGATCATCCGCTGTAGGGAATAAACTGACTATAGATAAGAACCTCATACAACTCCACTTCAAAGGAACCAAAGTATGCCTAACTGAGTGAAAACAGTTTACTAAGTAAAGTGGTTGTTATTTTAAAAATCGTGGTGATGTGTGTGAAATGAATATCGAAAAGGATTCTGACTGAAAAAAAAAAATACTAAACACGTCCTGTAACGTTGATTTCTGCTTCTGGACACTCACATTTGCTTTGGTAGAAAATGCTGAGATTCGTATATCTCGCATCATCGCTCAGACTAAAAATGCAGAGGACTTGTTTTTGATCCGCATCACCCAGCCCTACATCATACCCATGACGACAGCACAAGTTCAGAGGTATTTTCAACCCTCACAAGACTTTTCTGAGAAGTCCTGTAACCCAGGAGAGGCTGAATGTTTTGGCCATGCTGTCAGTGGAAAAGAGATGATTTACTTTTAGCAGAATGCAACTGAGAAATGTGCTGGCCAGCGTTTGGGCAGCATTACAGTGCGCTGTTTTGTTTTGAGACTTTTTTTCCGGTTTGTGTCGGGCATTAAAATGTCTGAGCAAGTATCAAACTGATTAATCGGTTTATGCATTTGACACACTTTACTGGCACGAAGCATTTTTCTTCGAGTTTTCAAAATAAACATTCTAACTGGGAACTTGATCGATTCACAGATTACAAATCAGTTTCCAAAAAAGTTGGACGTTGCATGAAATGTAGATAAATGTAGCAAAATGCGATGAGTTACAAATCATTCTAAGCTTATGTTGAATTACAAATAGTACAAATGGCAGCATAATAAATACTGAAACTGAGAAATTTGCCTGTAAGATATATAAACTCATAAGCTGTGTACACAATGAACAAGACTGTAAAGCAATAGTGAATGGCAGCCCCTGCGTTAAAAACAAAATTATTCTTTAATGGAAATCAAGCTCAGGAATCAAACATGCGGAGCTACCCGCTGTGGTGACCCCTCGTGAATAAGGGAGCAGCTGAAAGTAGCTCCTTCTTATTTAAAGGTCTTGGAGCAACATATATCCCGATAACATCTTTTTTTTTTAGGGCCGATCTTTCTTATGTCAGCAAGGAAATGTCTAACCACAATTACATGTATTCCAACAGCGTTACTCGGCCCAGTCCGGTCACCCTCTGAAAACATGCGGCACATTATGAAACAAAAAATGTGACAGGGGAGACCGTAAACTATTGAGCAGCTGAAATCTTAAGTTTTCTTCACAGCAGTGCAGAGCAGTCGCAGAGGGTTGTTTATGGAAAGTATGATCCTGTCCCTGTCAAACGTGTAGCTGGCAGCAAATTCAAAACGAGCATTAATATTTTTCAAAAAGTAAAAAAAAAAATTATCAAATTATTCACAAATTATCAAAATTCTAATTTTTTTATAGATTTACAGATAAATTCCAGACTTCATTGCATTCTGTTTTTACTTTTTTTACAGCATCACCAACTTTTGGGGAAACTGTCATATTCAGCTCCTGATGCTTCATCTCTTTAATGTTAGCATAATTACTTCCTGTCGCACACATTGTTGGTTAAACGCTGTTTTGTGTGTGTTTGGTGGCACGGCGTATAACAGCGACTCCAATAAGCAGTGTTAATACATGGATATATCATGTGTCAAGTGGATATTCGACAAATAATATCTAGTCACACATTACTGATTGTGTGATTTTCAGTGTGTCTGCACAAAATTTTTGAGCATAAGCCACCAGTGCACCTAACACATTTTTATGAAGGGCTGAGTTTGGCTCCAGAGCGCTCTCCCTCTCTCTCTCCCTCTCTCTCTCTCTCTCTCTCATTTCTTTCTTTCTTTCTCTTTTTCGTTTTCTCTCTGTCTCTTATCACGCTGATACATTTCCTGCTCCTGGCACGGCTCCTGCATAGCTTATGGTTAAAGAAAGCTTTCATCTATCCAGTGCCTCTAGGACACACACACACACACACACACACACACACACACACACACACACATGCATAAACACACTCACACCTACACTCACACACACATATACAATTACTGGTACAGGCCAGCGCTGCCCTGCCAGACCACAGGCCCAGACAAGCTCCGCTGGCACCAATCACCCTGATAACATCTTAGGCTTTATTTCATTTTGGCTTGCTCTGTTTTGCTCTGGGAAAGACCGGCACATGGAAGAGGGCTTTCTGGAAAAGAATGAATTAAGCCAGTATACGGGGAGAGTGTAGCCCCTTAGCCTTGAGCAGTTAACTCCCCTGTCTTCAATGCCATCTATGGACATGACAGTGCAAGCCCTCCAAAAAAAAAAAAAAGAAAGAAAAAGAAAAAGAAAAAGAAAAAAAAAAGCTGATGTTTCTTCTCTATTCTTATAGATGGAAGCACAGTTTTTATAAAGCAACATAATAATATAAAAGATAATGAATAAGGCCAGAAGGACAACTGTGAGCCTTTCATCTAGAGGGTGTGTTTGCTCGAAGCAGTTGAAGAAATGCGTTTGAAATATTAAATATCAATCTGTTTTCCCACTTAAATGTTCCTTGTAGTCTGGGCTAACTCACATACATCACAGTACAGTTTTCACCAAAAAAAAAAAAAAAGTAGGCTCTAACGTGTACACAGTTTTCACAAAGGGATGGAGCAATAAAAAAAAAAAGAATTAAACAATATATTTCCATTTTTCCTTTCTTTTTAAAGCACAAATAGGAGGCTTCTCATTTCCCGTGCATTGGAGCGGAGCCATTCATCCCAGAAACCGATATATCAAACCTGAGCAAATTAAACCAGATGAGTGATTCGGTAAGCGAAAAAAAAAAAGAAAAGCTACACAGTAAGAAATGAAAGTGTAAAAACAGAAGCGACGGTGACCTTTGCACCCAAGCTTTTTTCCTTCCCTCCTCCGTGCAAATTTTCCCGCTTACAGTAAATCGCTACTGATTATGTGAGGTTTGTGTAGCGTGTAAGAAGGTTGCATTAGTAGTATGTATATCTCAGCATCACTCCGGGAGCACTCCTGATTTATATTTAAGTGGTAAACCAACATAAAGGCAGCTTACGTTCAGCATGTGTTTGTCTGTGTCTAGTGTTCTCTCCCGGCGTAATTGCTCAAGACAAATAAGTAGATGAAATAAAAGGAATTGCACCATGAAAGGCTTTCAATATCTCTTGCGGTGAAGCAGCCTGCAAAAAGGGAAAAAAATACGACATAAACGCTGTCTCCTTATTTTCTTCTCCCAGCCATCCCACCCAATCAGAGGCAGGACGCTAATAAGATAAGAGGAAAGGAACAACAGCGGTGTGGCAAGTAGGATTACCCCTGTCTGACTGGCTAACAAGCACCATCTCTTTTCCTTTTCACAAACACCTAATGCTAGCCCACTTTTCCTCCCCCAAAGGCAAACACGCGCGCAACTTTTCAATAGGAAAATGGGAGCGAAAATTTCCCCATTTATGTCTGAAAGGGGTATATGATATGTTTATACACTAATGTCTCGATGATAGTCGAACACGCATGTGAGGATTTTATCCGCATGTTTACTTGAAGGTTTCTCCGAGAAGTGTTTCCAGAGTGGGAGAAGGTTTCTGTGCAAGTTCCCGTTTAGGGTCCATACGCATGTATGCTTTAATTATAAGTATGCACTGTAGGTTCTTTAAAAGATTTACTGCATTACTCATCACTGATAAAAGCACACCTGTTATCAATTGTCACCACCAGAGAAGGGAAGCAAAGGGGTAGCTCAAGTTCAGTCAAAATACTTTCATTACAGCTATTTAAACAAAGAACATAAACACGTTCACAGATTCCCACTGACACAAGACAACTTGTGCTCCATGGCGGCAAGACCGCGGAGCAAAGCTTCACTCAAACTCCTGCGTTTGTGTCGAATACCAAAGCGCCATCATCACTCTCCATGCGTATAGCGGGGACGGGGTGTGAGGTTCCTAATGCCTCTTCAGTTAGGCCGTTAAGGAGCAAAGAGTCCGCACATCTGGAAGACACAGTCAGTCAGCACATGCTGAAAGTTAGCGGTGGCGCTCGCAGTCCAAATTAGTGGCGAGTTTTATTCCCCCGCTGTGGTAGGAAAATATCAAATCTGTTGCCATATGAGTGCCATAAAGCCAGCTCTGGAGTGTTTGATGCCTTCATGTGGGAGCCTTTAAGCTGTGTGTGTGTGTGTATGTGCGCATGCATGCGTGTTTGGTGTGAGATGCAGGCCTTAATGGGAGATGAGAGTCACTGTATGAATTCTTGCATGCACATATGTTTTCTATGTGTGGGTGGCTCTTATCAGTTTATGTTTCTACTTTCCTGCAAACTCATGTGATTGGATTTCTTTAAATTTGTGTGTGTGTGTGTGTGTGTGTGTGTGTGTGTGTGTGTGTGTGTGTGTGTGTGTGTGTGTGTGTGTGT
>JAVDPK010000304.1:678392-688799 GCA_034780415.1 Cichlasoma orientale | reverse complement strand
TGTGTGTGTGTGTGAGAGAGAGAGAGAGAGAGAGAGAGAGAGAGAGAGAGAGAGAGAGAGAGAGAGAGAGAGAGCGAGAGATCTGCTTTTAGGCAACGCACCTGCTCCAGCCGAGTGTGTGTTTTTTTTGTGCCTTGCGTCTTTGCCTGTCTGCTGCTTCTATAAAAGTTACTGATTGTTGTGAGCCTGTACTCGTTTGTCTCGTAATGACATTGATTTGCCCGTTGTGGTGTCTGTATGTGATGCAGCATCCTGTTTTACTGTGATAGTGGTGCATCATGATGGTTTCACTATGGTGCATGCATGTCTTTGCAGTTATTCTCACTCATAGCTGTGTTTTGTCTTTCACCCAATTTAGGTTACAGTCAGTACAAATATGGTGTGGTTGTCAAATTATAGCAGCCCGTAGCTCTATAATGTCACAGTGAGGTTATTGGGTAAGATAACATGTCGGCTCGGTTTCTACAGTATTTTTAAAAAAATCCAAATTTAGTGATGATTACTCACCTACCTGGTTTGTAATTATGGTGAGTGAAATCTCATCAAGTTTGGTGTCAGATAGCTGAAATAACTTTCTACCACTTAAATGTGGTAGAGAAATGCTGTGCTGTGAACCTAGAGAGCCACAGCCTGCTGTCATAAGTTCACTGTCACATCTATCGTACATGTGTAAATATATTATAAATCAGTGTAAACACTCAGGTAATGTGGGTGCGTTATGGCACTTGTTAAAGGCTCCCTTTTACACCAGGACATAACAATACAACATTGTGCTGACCAGTTCCTGCATTAACTGTATAATCTTGCATGTAATTCTACTTGGTAACTTTCACAATATATCCATCTTCCCTCTTCTAACCAGCCCTCTCTTACTCTGCTGGAGTCTGTGTAATCCTGGATAGCCTTCCCTGCTCTTGGGTGTGATGGTGACTGTCTCTCTTCAGATAACTTTGAATTGGTTTCCCTCCAGCGCTGGCAGTCTCCGGGCCTTGCCCCCACCCCTCCGCCTTTCCCTTCGCCTCATAGCCAGATGAACGGCCTTGCTGCTTTATTAATCCCCTTCTCCTCACCACGCACACAGATGAATTTTAATCAGCTTTCTTAACCTCTTCATATGCTGCAGGATTTCTATACAAACGCTCACACATGTGATGTGCACTCAAAAAAAAAGAAAAAGAAAAAGAAAGAAACAGGCACACACAAATAGACACACACATTCTGGGGGTGGCTCCTCTATCACCTTCTTTCACAATTGGTTTCAGCTGAAGAAGTCCTTCAGGCCCGCAAGTGTGTGTGTGTGTGTGTGTGTGTGTGTGTGTGTGTGTGTGTGTGTGTGCGTGCGTGCGTGTGTGTGTGTGTGTGTGTGATGTTTTACTTAAAACGGAGCAGAATAGACGCACAGTGCAGCTCTCACTCACTCTAATAAAATCATCTCAGGCTACATTAATCCCTCCTGAAGGCCACTGTCAAAATAACAAACAGCTGGGATTCTTTAAAGAGAGCTATCTGTCTCGGACAGGTGAGAGATGTGTGTATGCGTGTGTGTGTGCGCGCGTGCGCGCCTAATCCAGGTATTACTCATGTTGTGGGGACATAAATTTGTTTGCACTGTCAGTGTCTTCCGTATGTGGACAGGAAGTAGATCCCAATTAAAATGGAAGCATGTCTACATAAAGTCCTCTGAAGTCATAGATATAAAACTGTAAGTCTAGATGTGTGAGTTCATTTGTGTAAATGCACCTCTTGTGCGACAAGAGAGCTCTTTTTCAACCTCTGTGTTTATAGTCTAGATGTGTATTAGTGTGCGCCAATCTCTTTACCTCCTCTCTCCTGTTTGGGGCAGATCCCTTTGGCTGGGGTCAGCCTCCTCTCCTCATCCTCCTCTCCTCCAGGGGTCACCTGGACGCCCACTTCCACCGGAACAGCCCCTCTTCCCAGCTCCAGTGACCTGCCCCTGGGAGAGATGGGAAGACCCATAACCCCGCCAGCTTCACCAGGTTTGGAGAAGGACCCCAGTCCGCCAACGGGCCCCCGGCACAGACGGCGCTTGTGCTCGATGAAAACCAGGATATCACCCAGAGGGAAGTTAGTCTGGCACTGGCCGCAGGTCAAGAGATCATGCTCTCCAGATGCTGTCCTCCGAGGGCTGGGGGTGGACAGGTCAGGTGATGGAGTTCCTGCCCCTGAGTCATGATTGACCTCTGCTGCAGAAATAAGAAGAGGAAGGTAAAATATGTCAGTCAGTGATGTTCTTTTAAGAAAGAAGTAAGATAGTTAGAAGCAAATATATACAGGTGAAGAAAAAACACCCAGCGAGGTTAGTTATCCCTGAAACCATTACCTGATAAAAGCCAACTCTTCCTACCACACAAGATGATCATTACAGTCACAACTGTGTGGCACTTTCATGGCATAAAACAACGCCGCTGTTAAGTTGCCTCGCCTAGGCAAACACCTGCACTGCTTATCCGTGAGAGATCTGCGTGGGTTGAACCCAACACATAAACTACACGTGTATGTGTGTCTATGTGCATATCAGCCTGTGTGATTGTGTGTGTGGCCAGGAAGCTATTCATCTCACAGTGCAGGCTGGGTTTCCGGTGAGGGCCTTTTGCTGCACTAAGCTGTCATAGCTAGACGGCTCCCTACACCACGGGAGCCCCAGCTTGTGCAGAACAAAGTGGTAGTGTAACGTAGGCCACATCCACCACCGTGTGTGTGTGTGTGTGTGTGTGTGTTCATGTTTGTGTGCATCCTAGAATAAGACGGAGAGAAGAAAAATTAAAAGGAGAAAAACACGTACCGTGTCTAAGTGTGTGTGTGTGTGTGTGTGTGTGTGTGTGTGTGTGTGCGTGTGCATGAATGGATCAGGTGAGTTTAAACAGTGTATTCTCCACAGACAGAAAATCTATAAAGGCAAACCCGGGGTCCCGTTAAGAGAGTAAATCTCATTCTTTACAGATCTGACACGGTCATTAATAACCATTACACATTCTTCCCCCTGTTCCTCCCCGATGGCGTAGACTCTGTCCCTCAGCTTAACGTAAATCCCTCATGGACAGCCTCCATTTTTTTAACACTACCCTGATGTACCAGTATGGAAATGTGTCTCCTTCTAAAGAACCCTGAGGAAACCTGAAGCTCCAGAGACCAAGGCGTGTCTGAGTGAGCGGGTACCCAGGGAGAGGTGTTGATGCCTGGGAGAGAAGCATAGCAGCACGTCCCTGTCTGCTGCATCTCCACTTCTAGCACCCGTACCCCCCCCATCCCCACCCCACTCCCACTCCCACTCCCACCCCTTCTTCTTTGCCTCTCTTTTCTCTCTTCCTCCAAACATGACACCCGAATAATTGCAAAGATTAGACAAAGAGGGTGTGTGCTCGGTCTTTTTTTTTTTTTTTTTTTTTTTTTTGTGCTGCTGTATTTATCAGAACAAAGATCCTAAACCTTCTTATCACCCATCTCAAACTGTCAGGGAGGCATTGCTCGCTGTCATAACGGTTAAACTCGGGCAGAATTTTGGGGTGAATATTTCTCAGCCTTTTCACCGTTTATTTTTTTTATCATTTTCAGATATTTCTTTGTATCTGTGATTCACCCCCACCACCCACCCCACTTTAACAAATCACCCATCCGCCCACGTATACACTCATACACACTTTCCAGTCCTCTCATTCCGCCCTGGAGTGATGATCCGATGCCAAATATCTTTTCTCTAAATGGCGATGGCTTCCTGGATGCCCGCCAAATAATTTCCATCTCATAATCTTTTGGCGGCAAAGAAGGAACACAACCGCATATTTACCTACAGTTCACAGCTTGTGACCATGATTCGCTCACACGGGCAACGTAGCTCTGCATGTATGTGCAATGCATATAAGTAGGACGATGCAGGAGATCTTTCTGCTAACATTAGGCGTGCTCTCATTTTTTTTTTTTACTAAAAAAAAAAAACAAGACAGGTGGCAAGAGACACAGATCCTCGTGTGAGAAATAAGAAAAAAGACAAGTCAATGAGCTGACAGACACCTGGGCATTTGAACTCAACTCTTTCCCTGTGAGAGACAGAGACAAATAGTGAAAAGGCCTGTTTGTTAACCTATGGTTGAGTAACATGGCCTGAGGCAGAAAGCAGTAAATTAGCAGGAGTTGGCACCGTGACTATGCCACTGGAATATCAGTCGGACATCTTCTGAAAACCGCACCCCTCTCTGAAACCCGCTCACTCATCTGTCCCGAGGCTCACCTGTGTGAGAAAAACATGTGTGCAAGAAGGAACCGAACATGGAATGCTCGCAAGGGGGAAAAAAAACAACCAAAAAAAAAAAAAAATCTTGGACACAAACACAGTGAAATGGAAACATGAAAGAATAACAGACTAATGTAGCCTATCGCGGTGACAGACAATGTCTAATTCCTCTGTATGAACTCCTATGTGAGAGGAACATGGTTGATAGGTAAAGGAGCATAGCTGACGCGCTGTCAAACATGCCATCGTTGGGAAGGCGTGATGATGGCAATGAAACCGGGCTGTCTGACATGATAGCACACATACTTTATTTCTGTCTCTTCTTCTCTTCTGTGTTTCTCACACACATATAAACATGGAGCTATATTCACCCTATGACAGTGCTGCTACTCTGCCTTATCAAGTGTGAGTTAAGTCAGGCAGCCTTAGAGCACCCCCTATCAGTTTGATGAGGAGAGAGTCAGTCATTCACTCCACTACTGCTGCTGCTGCTGCTGCTGCTGCTGCTGCTGCACACAGCCACTGCACAATATGTACCAGATGGGAGCTCAAGACAATGGGCCTCTTTCACCAAAATTTCCATCTTTGTAGAAGGTCAAAAAAAAAAAAAAAAACGGTTCAAACGCCTGGCCAGAAAACACTTAATAAAAAAATATTTGGGGGGATTTTTTTTTTAGCTACTTTTAAGTGCAAATGCTAAAATTGATCCCATTTAGTTTGGTTACACTTGAACGGTGATTAAACTGGCTAAACTAAGTGGCAAGGTAAAACAAGGTAGGTAGGTAAAACATGCCAGAGTGCATATAGGAGGACTCTGGCCTCCAGTCATGTCCTCAGACATTAATTGCACCTATAAGTCCCTCTAATCCTCAATTATTGTGTCTGTTCTTATATGTTCTTATACATGACGACTCTCTTGCAGTTTCATTGTGCCTGAGGTGAGGGCAAAAGCACGGTTAAACAGGTTCTACTCTTCCCTACATGGAATAAGAAAAAAAAGAAAAAGGAAAGTGAATTTTTTGGGGGGATGAGATGTTTGTTTTGGGTTTTTTTATTTTTTTTATTCGAATTTGACGGAATGCTCCGAAGAAGCGGCGTCAAACAGAAACCATGAAACTATTTTCCGCTGGCCTTACACAACGCTTTAATACCAGCTGCACACTGTGCTCTGCAGTTAAAGGCAGAGGAAGGCCATGGGCACTCTCATGACAGTCGGCCATAGTGTATGGGTTCAGACCTGTCTCCCTTTCTTTGTTTTCCCCCCTTCCATTTTGCTGAGCTGAGAACACATGCACACACACACACAGACACACATAAACCCCAAAGGGGAAAGTTGGGGAAGATTCACGCTGTCATTGAAAATAAATGACACCAGCAACGATGCAGATGGTTGCAATCAAAAATTCAAACGACAAGCGGCCTCGCTTAGCCTATCCCTTTTTCTCAGCAGCGATTGCCAAGGAGAGCTGCAACAGTGTGTGTTGTGAAAGGCCAGGCCTGTGTGTTTCATTATCATATCACCATTTAATCTGTAGCAGCCCTATTTCTTATCATAAATCTTAGATTATCAGCCTGAAAGTGAGCAAAATACGACTCTGCAGCTGACTGTGACTTGTCACTAAATCGCTATAAATGACTTGCAACCTCTGAGGCATGACATTTGGCGATATAAATCAAATTTGCCAAACAATTTTAGAGATATCATAATAAAAAAAAGACGCTTTATAAGCATTGCAAAACGGATTAAATGTGTTCAATAATATTGAAATATAGAAAGAAAATCGGCGAACAAACTGCAGCACTGCCTCACAGTAAATCATAAATCGCTCACTAGTCATCCCCTGTGAGATTATCATCCGGTTACCACAATGTGTGTGCATATTTACTGTGGCGTAAGACTGCGTACGGTGGGTTTCTCCCCATCATTTGACAGCCATATGGTGTGCATAAAGAAGAAAACATTAACTGTTTCACAAGTAGCATGCCAATTCAGAGGGTAAACAGTTATCATGAGGCGTTTCCATGGCTGAATCCAGGGAAGAATTCTCTGTAATAAATCTGATATGAGACTGCAAATACACCACTCTCCGAATGAGGGGGAAACCTGCGATGCTAAACGCCAGTCGTTCCACATTAATTTGACTAATTCATAAGGATATTTGTGTGACAAGTCTCTCTTTGTCGTGGATGTGACTCCGAGCTGAATCACTGAGCCCAAAAAAGCCTATAGGGATGATTTCCCTGTAAGGAAACAGAAAATGAAATATAAACCCAACGTCAAATTCAGCGCTGACACAATCGGCCTGCTACATACGTGCTGATGTATTCTCAGTGTGATTTGTGCAGTTGCACAGTATATGCAGAGTCCACACACAGAAAGTACCTTCCTTGCTGCATACTTGGGCACTGAGTGCCTTCGTTGCAGTTACTGTCACTTGTACACCCCTGATGTCTGTCCTGGCAAGTACACAGTCTTCTGCTAAGCCTGTCCAGAAATATGCAGATATTCAGGTTCTGTTCAGTCCTAAGTAGAGCATGACCCGTAGGCCTGCAGCTGGCAAAAGGCTGCGTTCAGTTACAGTGAGCTGACGTGTTTTGATGAATGCTGGTGCCCTGCAGAAACTTCATATTATCGCTTTCATAAAGAGATACGTTGCGACTGGTCTTGACAGTTGATACGGAAAACGTAACACTGTAGACCTGCAAAGTGATATTAAAATATCAGCATTAAATTCATTAAATTTCTTTTTTTTATGAATTTACTCTCTCTCTCTTTTTTTTTAGCAGTATCGCTGTACGCATGTTGACTTAATCAAATAACGATTTGGCTTTCCCCCAGTACCCCTCTCATCCTCGGGCCTGAGTTTCAGCCACAAGTCCAGTCCTTCCTCTTTGAACCTGAGCCTCTTTGCTGTGAGGCAGTGCTGCAGTTTGTTCACCGATCTCAGGTCTTTGCCACTGCTTGACTTTAAAAAGCAGGAGGCAGTGTGAAAGAAGATGCAGGAAGAGAGCCAGGCCCTCTCCATAGATTTCCCCTCCTTTCCCCATCCTGTATTTGTCCACTCCTGTGTTATTAAGCTGAGCAACAAACATTTGTCAGCATTTGCAGATATTAAGTTGTTTTGTGACATTTGCAAGTTTTTTTAAAGACCAGGCCAGGGATGATTAAAAAGATTTTCTAAATCCAGTCGTTTAAGGCTTCAGGCAAGAGCAAATGAATCCTGGGGACATTCGATCGCAGCTTGAGCTTGGACAGAGAAATTAAGAAAATGAAAGCTGATCTGTGACAGCTAATTATCAGCCTAATGACATTCAGCAGGTGTCTTTTAGGGTTTGTGAAACTGTATGCACAAGATGGAAAAACAAAGAGAGCCATGGCTGGAAGGAGGAGCAGAAGCAAATATTATTTTAGCCTCAATTTGTATAAAAAGACAGCGAAATGCTGTAATTATTAGTCACATTGTATCCAGCTAGGTGTTAAACACACACAACCTGCCTGAGGTGCAGCTGAAGTTTCGCTAGATTTTGTTGTTGATGTTGTTGTTGTTTGTTTGTTTGTTTTTTGCTCGGTTGAAAATTTATGATTGGGGGTGAACTCATCTCCACCTTAATTAATTAAGCGACAGCCACAGTGACAACAGAGAGAATCAACCGTCAGATCAATAGCTGCATGAGAGCCAAGCAGTATTTGTCATCAGCTTAAAAAGTGCTGACGATGCTGCACAGTATCACAAATTTAAAAATAAATACATAAAATAAGACCGGTTATATTTGGGTTCCAGGTTGCTCTTTATGTTTGAAATTGGCGAGCGTTCGTCAGACGAAACTATTTCAGCAACAACAACAAAACAAAAACTTCAGAAGGGAAAGTCAATGAGAGAGTGACAAAGTGAATAGTGATGAGTCTAAATGTTAAATGTGTCGGGTGGGACGGAATGCACCTAACCGTTTTCAACACAAAACAGATTGGCCAAAGATTACATCATGAACTTCTGCAATGAATTACCCAGATTAGGCCTCTATGAAATTGGATTTAGGCACAGCAGAGCGCTGGGAGATGAAGGTTAGATTGATATAATTGATTTGAAATTGGATTATAAGACTTTTTAATCATTTGCTCGCCTCCGAAAAAATAAAATAAAATAAAAAAAATCCTGCCACGAATTTTATCTGCGTAATTTAATCA
This sequence comes from Cichlasoma orientale, assembly GCA_034780415.1. Taxonomy (NCBI): domain Eukaryota; kingdom Metazoa; phylum Chordata; class Actinopteri; order Cichliformes; family Cichlidae; genus Cichlasoma; species Cichlasoma orientale. Next base: position 680,364 of record JAVDPK010000304.1, on the reverse strand, counting down.
CATTTTTTTTTTTGTCGCAGTCGTGAAAATCTTTGAAGAAGTTGTGACCCTCCGCATCCTAAATGGGGCCCACGTAATAATAAGAATAGCAATAATAATATAAATAAAAAAACTTATATTGTTCTGAGCTAGTGTTCTTCCCTCTGTGTGTTGTTCGAGACTAATTCGTTTGCGTGCCCAGCTCCATTCTTAAATATTCTTCCTATGGGCCGGCATGGGTCGAGCAAAAATAATTTTATGTTTGATGTTTTGTGCACAAATGTTAGAGTGACAAAAAGTGAGAGGTGAAGAGAAAGAGAAAGAGGTTAATTTAAAAAGAAAGAAAAAACTTTAATCGTCCAAACTCACCCTCTGTGAAAATGTTTAACAAAGTAGCCACACGCAAATTTCACGCATCTTGTGATATCCCGGGAAAATATTTTTTAATTCTGGCGTTATGAATTGTTAGATTACAAGCACAGTACACGTGTGTGTGTGTGTGTGTGTGTGTGTGTGTGTGTGTGTGTGTGTGTGTGTGTGTGTGTGTGTATGTGTGTGTGTGTGTGTGCGTGCGCAAACACACACATATACACTCACACACAATCAAGCAGACACCCCAGTTGTAGCTGTCACAGGATCGTCCCCTGTAGTGAAGTCCATTGAAGCCGAAAAAGGCGCATGTAAAAACGGACTCACTTATGCTGATAAATTTATAAAACACCTTGTAACTCATTCAGTCTCTCGCGTTGAGTCTAAAAGTTTATTTTAAAAAATGAGCAGCACGGTATAGTATTTTTTTTTGTTTCTGCTTAAGTGATATCATATTATCTATCTATTTTCACAAATCTGCTTCTTGTTCGGCGGGTTTTCAAACACTGAAAAACAACGAGCGGTCTTCGTGTTTTACTAAAAATGTGTGACATTATTTTTATTTTCTGGCCAGAATGTCAGAATCAGGCTTAATAATATCGATCAGCTGTAAAGCAATAAATGTAGAAAAGGAAGTAAGAAGTGTGTGAAGATATTAATCTCACCTTGTATTGTCTCCCGGTGCGTCAACGATAAGTGCTGCGGGTTCACCTGCTTGCGGCGGGACATTGCCCCGGCATCTACTCTGGCATCGCCCGGTGAACGGCACTTGGAGTCGGCTTGGACCGTGGTGTCGGTCCTCTCTGGATCGCAGGTGACAAACTTCCCGCTCCCTTTGTATTCCTCTTCTGCTTTTCACAGTCTTTAGCTGTAACTTTGATGCGTCTTTTGGAAGATCACCGGTCGGTCAACGGCGCGGTAAGGATGGAGGACCACTCTGTCCACAGTGTCCTGCTGCGTCTTCGGAGGAAGCAACACTTGGATTAAAGACGCCAAAGTGTAGTTTTCGCAAGCAAGTGTCTACAGGCAACCGATGAGCTAATATGTGCGCCGATAAAGTGAGCTTTTGCAGATTTTTAAAAAATCCTGGACTGTCCGCTTCTGCAGCGACCGCGGTGGTAGATTAAGTAGCCTACGGAGCACTCCACCAGTGATGGATGTTGTCACCTATTTAGCTCCTCTCTCTTTCCTTAATTTTAATGATATAATTATATCATCTGGGTTCAAATGGTAGCTGTTTAGTTTAGGATTCCCTACAGTCCTTCCATCTCAGCAGTGGTGCGCTACAATGACCCTTTGGCACTGACTCCCCTCGCGCGTTTTGGCATCGGTGCGCAGAAACGGCAACTCTTGGCTCTCGTGGCAGTAGCCGCGTTGATTGAGAGAGGGAGAGAAAGCGACAGAGAGAAAGAGAGAGAGAGAGAGCGCGCGCAGGCGGGCAGACGGACAAGAGACACCTCCTCCCCTCTTTCCAACAAGCTCCAGTGTCTCCTATCGAGCCGTCTTTGCAACTCACACGACGAAACATGCCCTGTTTGGAGCGACCCCGCATGTGTGTGTGTGTGTGTGTGTGTGTGTGTGTGTGTGTGTGTGTGTGTGTGTGTGTGTGTGTGTGTGTGTGTGT
>JAVDPK010000304.1:639019-678292 GCA_034780415.1 Cichlasoma orientale | reverse complement strand
GTGTGTGTGTGTGTGTGTGTGTGTGTGTGTGTGTGTGTGTGTGTGTGTGTGTGTGTGTGTGTGTGTGTGTGCGCAGACAATATTCAGTCTGTGTGGTTGGTGTTGCCTCATTCAAGTTTAAGTGCGTCCGAGACGTTTGCGCGTCAGCCTCCACAGAGGTGTGGATGCGCGGACACTACAGAGACAATTTGCGGGGCAAGCAGCAGTGGCTCCCCAGAGCTCGACGATGAGCTTCACACGAAAACATCACTCAGCAGTGGCTACTTCACAGGCATGTTCACGTCTGGCAATTGAAGCAGTGTCAAGTTACCACCCCAAATTCACCGCATTACCTTCACATTTTTTGGTACTTCTATCCAAAACAAACAAACAAACACTATCAAGTCAAAGAATCTGATCATTTCACCTTTTGCCCATTTAGAACTCCCCCCCCCCCTCTTTCACTGACTGAAGCCTCCCAGGCATGCCCAATGGAAATTATTCTAAAGCAAGAGCACCAGCACCTAGATCAAGCACCAGTCCAACTTGGCCCAAAGATCACCTTTAATTTATGACAATTAATACGTTATGTCTCTGTGCGTTTCAGGCTGTGTGAACACCGAAACAATGCACAGGACATATGGCACCATACATGCAGTATTTACACACATTTGAATCAGAGGGTGGAAAACCCATGTTGTAGCTTTGTTGTTGAGATATAATTTAAATATGTTGTGAGGCAACAGTACCCTCTGTTGGCACAGTCAGGAGAACCTGTTTAGGCGCTGATACCTTAATGCAGCGTTACTAAACTTCACTCCTATTTTTAGAATGAAGCCTCCTTAATTTTCCATTTATACAATTCAGTGTCTGAGAGAGTCCTCGAAGAGCAGCTCGGGTTCACTCAGAGGCAATTAATAGCACTAATGGGCAATAATTGCGCACTACCTCGACTGCATTCATGTGCACAGATACAGGTTAGTACAGCTCAGCTAGTACACACTCGAGACCTTCTTTTTTTTCCCCGTGCCATACCATACAGTTCAAACTTGTGCTGCGCCATAATTTGCTTGAAATACATTGTTGAATAAAGATAATAGCCTCATATGGCCATTTAAAGTTGACACAGTTTCCTCTTAGATCAGCAGAGAAGTGTGCAGCTATAGCAATACATTTTACAGCCTGCCATTAATAAAACATGGTGGGCAATTTTAAGAGCATTAGAAGTTTGATTGCTTCAGGGCAGGCCTAGGGGACTTTCAGGACAGTAATTATTTATATAAATGAAATGTCATCTCAGCTCTGGCTCAAGCAGACATAACCTCAGCAGACGCCACATGGAAACACTACAGCACAACAGCTATCTTTCACAGATAGGCCAAGCATGTTGTCGAGCATATTGCTTTGACTGGAGCGCATAAATTCGATATGTGATATTACACGAAATGTCTTCTACTCCGCGTCGGGCCAAGAGAGCAACAGCAGCCGCGGACATATTGAACACTGAAGGAAAACATTATCCTGAGTTCACACACTCGCTCTCTCTCGCCATCCCTGCCGGCTGCGAGCAGCTCCTTGATCCTTACCCATGGGTTTCTCAATAATACATCAATGTCTCCATTATAGCTTGTAACTGCAGGCTCTGGGCAATGGCAGTTTAAAGCTGGGTTGCATGGGGCCAGCATACCACAAATACCCTGCTTGTGGACACAGGAAAGGTTTTAAGTCAAAATGTTGCCTCTAAGGAGACATGCATCTCTCACGCTGAGTGCGGTCGCTCAAGAGGAGGTACCTGAACACACCACGGGGCAACATCTGCACGAGAAATGAAAGTTTTGTCTGACTTACAAGGGGCACCGTGTTGACATTTGATCTGTTTTTCAGAATCTACTGGATTCACCTCGCTTGTAACTTACAGTTAAACATAAAAAAAATGAGCCAAAGTTAAAAAGAGGAGCTTTTGAGTGGACATGCAGCTTACCCGGCTTTGATTCTGGGTCACCTCCATCACAGCGGTTTTTTGTATCTCCATTTTTCATGTCCCTCCTGTTTATTTACTCTCTAAAGAGTACAACAAAGATGTTAATACAGTATCTTAAAATAGACCGACACACACGACAGAAACTGCACTTTATATTGTTTTTAAGGTTAAGTGTTCAAACCTTTCATTTCCATGTCTTTAACCACAATGTGACAGGACTGACATAAACAATGAAAGGTCCACTCCAGGAGAGCTGGGGTAATATGAATATTGCTCTGGGATTTGCTTATAGTCGGCGCTTCATTATGCAATGTTTAATATTAATAAAGAAAGTATAAGTATATATTATTCATAAGCTGATTTACTGTGGCTGGTGTGAGTGTGTGTGTGGATTTGAGTGACAGATTGAGATGCTCCCTTGCTACAGGCAATACAACTAGACAAGGCTCTTACTTTTCTACAGGACACATCCTGACAATTTCTCCCACAGTTAAGAGGATTTGTCCGAGCAGGGGTGAATATATAATGCATGCAGATTCCAAATTTTAATTTGGACGGAGTAAATGATTCAATGCTGGCTTTTCTCAGAAGTGAGACTGGGTGGGGGAATGAAGAGGGCACGAGATGTTACTTGCGGCCCGCTCTTATGCGGTGACATTTAAACAGCCACAGATGATGGTGCACGTTCCGCATGCTAACAACAGAAGGAAAATTAAGTTTTCTGCTGCAGCTAATAATATTTTTCTTTTTTCCAGTTAAAATTCCCTTTTGGTAAATGGGATAGCAGGTTACCGTTACCAGTAAAGCTTCCTTTTCCTCCCTTCTCTCCTTCTTCTTCGCAGCAGGGTTGGTTTGTAAACTCTCATGATCTACCTGTCTCACAATATTCACGTTTTAACTTAGATGCCATCAGTACAGATAATAGATTCTAATTGTTTGCAGTTTAAATGTCATATGCATATTGTTTTGCATATTAATTAATAGATCATTATATGCATACAGCCAAAACCAATATTTAAGGTAAATTTTAAACTTGTACGTGTTGTTTTATTAGATATAAATAACTCATGAGTGATATTGAAGACAATGCCAGCACTGAGTAAAAAAAAAAATTCATTTTCTCGAGTTTAATCAGCAAAATAAACCAGTGATGTTTATTTTAGAGACTCAAACAGGGTAAATTTGGACCCAGTGTTCTTTAGTATGCACACTCTCAGTCAGATACCAGTAAAACTCATCTGCTCTAGTACCTACTCCTGCCTCTGAAATCTAGTGCTTTTAATGAATACAGATGTATTTCTAAGAAGATGGATGGATGGATGGATGGATGGATGGATGGATGGATGGATGGATGGATGGATGGATGGATGGATGGATGGATAATCTATAACTCTCCAAAGACAAAGCAACGCTGCTTTCATTCATGTCAGTATAAGTGTTTAAATTTGCCAGTTATAGAAACTTACCTTTTAAGTTTAAAAGGTTTAATTACCTTTTTTTTTTTCTTGTAAGAAGCATATTTCTACATTTGGGTTACTGCGCTGCAGGCTCAGCATAAACTCAATGTATGTGAAAATAACGAAGTGATCATTCAGCATATTGTTAATCAAATCCCACCGCATGTGTTAAAAAAATTCCTTCCTGACCACCAAAGTCCAAGAGTCATTCTGTGTCTCCCTCTAGTGGATATTCCATGTGAATGACAGCTTTCGCTTTATTATCCAGACTATAAGAATTTTAAATGTTTTCAAGAAAGGGGGGCTTTTACCACCAGCGGAAGTTACACTCAAATCACGAGTGAAATTAATTTAGCGGTGGAAATGTAAAGGCAAATGTAACACAAGAGCACGTGTACCTGAGTCCCAGCGTGATGACGTCTCCCAGCGGTCTGACGTACCGTAAAATGGTGGTGCCCTTGTTACAATGGGGACCGTCGGTGATCACTTGTTAGCCAACTTATTGTGATTAACTGTGGATTATTCCTACAGCTGTCTATTTTAGGCGATTTATTCGAACGTCTACATGTTAAAGGTAAGAGCTGCGTGTCGGTAAAAGCAGGAGGACGACGAACGGGCTGAATTCTGAACTATTTCTGACATGTCGGAAGCTTCGGCGTTATGACCGAATGGAGCAAGTTTGCTAACAGAGGTTAGCTAGCCGAGGCTGTTTCTGGCGAGTCCCCCCGGCTGATGTGACAGTGTTGGTTACCTTTATTTTGAACGTTTCATAAATGCGAGCACATTTAAGCGAGTTCAAACGTGCGGCTCATATTATTCATCCGGCTCTAGCTGCTGTTGCAGTTTTACGAAGCAAAGAGAAGTTAACGAGCGCAGCTAACTCTACTAACATGAGCGGTTTCGTTACGCCAACTCATCCAAAGCATTTTTCATTGTTTTGTATTAGGCTGCTAATTCTGCTCGCTTGCTGCAGGCACACTGATATTTTCAGATATATGAAAATAATATAAATATTATGTCATTGTCTGAATTCGCTTTAATCGTCTAATTGTTTGCAACTAGCCTGGACTTGAGCACAGTGTAGCTCAGAAATGTTAACTGCCTTTCAGTATTTCACACTGTGGACTACTAGCTAATTGCATAAGTTATAAATCTGTGTGTGGATGAAATTGCCCTATGGCCTACACAAGTGAAAGTAAGGTCGTGGTCAGGTTATAGATAGATAGATAGATACTTTATTGATCCCACAAGGGAAATTGTTGTGCTATAGCAGCAAAAGAGTAGAATAGCTTTATTGTCATGTGTCACATAATGAAATTACAGGTGCTTCTCCCATTGTGCGGCATATAGTAAGTATATAAAAGCAAAATAGAATAAGAAGAAAATAGTCCACTCTACAATAAATAAACAATAAAGTGAGAGTAAAAGTGCCACAGGACAGAGTGAGCCATTATATTATGAGTGCAAAACTATACATATACAACAGTGATTTAAAAAAAACAAAATCAAATATTAATGTAGGTAAAGAAGAGTAATAGTAAGACTGACATTGTGCAAGAGAGTAGTACAACTTGCATTAATAAATAATATGTACAGTAGGACTCTCAAGACAGCTGCAAGAAGGTATAATACAGAAATGTATGTGGGATCTTATGTCCTGATAGGTGTGTTCACCTGTCACAGAAGGAAGAGTTACACAGTTTTATAGAGAACAGTAGGAATGATACACTACACACTGGAAAAATGGAGTTTTAAAGGCTAGGGAGCTGCTGATAGACACAGGGTTTCTGACTATCTTTGTCGGGACATAAGCTATACGTATGTATGTATGTACTTATGTATAGTATACTTATGTCCTATACTATACTATATATTTCAGTGCTTTGCTATAATGATCCTTTTGCCTCCCATCTCAGCAGTCCGGTGCAGCGGGTCCATCCACCGCCTCTCCTCAATCAATGAAGGAATCCAAGGAAAACTCGTCAATGACGGGCCAGTCAATTCTGGACCATATCAAGCCATGCTGGTACTGGGACAAGAAGGATTTAGCCCACACACCCTCTCAATCTGAGGGTCTGGACCCTGGTACAGAGGCCCGGTATCGCAGAGAGGGGGCTCGCTTCATATTCGATGTCGGGACCCGACTTGGCCTGTATCCTTGATTGATTTATTGATGCAGCTACTAGAGAAAGGGTTGGAACATTAATCAGTGCCCCATGCTTCAGTTTTTCCCTGATGAAGTATGGTAAAAGACAGACTTCAAAGAAATGACACATCTGAAAGGCTTTTTATGCTTCTCTTAAACTTTCTCAGAGGAATTATCTTTACATGAATGTGAACATTTTTACAGGTGATTAGTTATGTAACGATTGTGGCTTTAAAATCTTTAAAATAAAACACTTTTTTATTTTATTTTTTTTTAGGATTTACACTATAAAGCTCACTTTTTGCGAATAAGCATTAATGGTCTGTGTGAATCCTTGACCAGCATTCAGACACTATGACACACTGGCAACGGGCATCATATATTTCCATCGCTTCTACATGTTTCACTCCTTCAAGCAGTTTCCCAGATATGTAAGTTTAGTTGACAGTTATCCTGATTTGTTTCAGTCCTGGGAGTGGACCCAATGTGTGGAAGTAATGTTGTGATGTGTGTCTCAACAGGTGACAGGGGCTTGCTGTCTTTTCCTGGCTGGTAAAGTAGAGGAAACCCCAAAGAAGTGCAAAGACATCATTAAAACGGCCCGCAGCCTCCTGAATGATGTGCAGTTTGCCCAATTTGGAGATGATCCCAAGGTGCAATTCTTTGTATTCATCTTTGTCTTGAGATGTTTTCCCTCATGATAATGGAGGCAGAATGGGTGGGGGTAAATGTTTAAGACAGCCTGCACGTGAGATTTATCATGTAGTGTGTTTAAAAGTGATCACAGGCAGACTGCAATAATGACAAGGTCACAAAAATTTGGAAAAATGAGGTCCCCATAAAAACTAAAGGCACAATTTCACTAACCTAAAAAGATGTTTCTTTATTTTCTCAGTGATTAGAGCCTTTATTCACCTCAGCTGCAGAAGGCAACATGCCTGTAATTGAAGCAGGCTTGTGCTGCAGACAGGCTTTTATCCCTTGCTTTTATTAGAATAAGTAGCCAGGTTCACTTGTATACAAAGCCTTACTCAAACACGTTTACATTTCTTTTAGCTTTAAGCTAGTGTATTACGCTTATTATACTGCAGTAAGCGATGACTCATTCAAGGTCGTCAAAGAAACTTTTTTCCCTGTTAAGTACCAAACAGGGAATCTCTCAACACGGGTTTATCTGCCCTGACAGAGAGACAATAAAAAATAGACGTGAACAAGCAAGCTTTAAATGTAATGGACTATCATTATTTTACATTCAGCACAAGTTGGTTCATTTACATCTTTGCTACCGAACACAGAACTCGCTCTAAACATTAATGTAACCCAGAGGGCTTTTTGTGCCTGCCAGTCAGTGAGCTAAAATTTCTAAGGATCGCCTGTGTTGTTGATGTCATAAAATAGCCTTTATTTAATTTGACAGTATAGAGGGCTTTTATGGAGATTCAGTATTCAATCCCCTGCTGAATCTGTGAATTTGTTCACTTACAAAGAAATGAACAGTCTTTAATTTTTAAGGGTAGTTTCATTTTAATGGAGAGAAACAGAATATCAACCAAACATCCAGAAAAAAAAACTGATTATGTAAAAGTTAGCAAAAGCAAAGCATGACTTAGTACTTGGTGGAGAGGTTCTTGTGGGCAAGCACAGCAGTAAGATGTTTATTGTAGTTGGTCACACATCTCAGGAGCAGTTTTGGCCCACTGCACTTTACAGAAACAAAATCTTTGGTTTCTTGGCTGCTGCTTGACGACTCAAAGCTACAGCTTCCTTCACAGATTTTCTATAAAACTGAGATCTGGAGACTGGCGAGGCCACTCCAAGATCTTAATGTGCTTCTTCTTTAGCCACTCCTTTGTTGCCTTGGCAGTATGTTTTGCCATTACGCCCACAGTCGCAATTCATTGTGGTGTGTGGTCGTTGTGTTACCAATGGTGTTCTTGGTGTCCCAGCTGCCTTCAGATCATTAACAAGCTCCTCCCGTGTAGTTTTGGGCTGATCCACCATGTTTCCCGTGGTCATCCTCACCCATTAATGTGTTTAGATTGGGAATATCTGTAACTGAGTGATTGGAATCTCTGTGGGAGCCAGAATTCTGGCTGGGTTGTAGAAGATGAAATCAATGTATAACTTTTATGTAATGTGTTTTTTCTGGATTTTTGGCTGATATTCTGTCTCTGCCTTAAAATGAAACTACCCTAAAAATAGAGACTGTCCATTTCTTTGTGACCAAACGTATATGTTCAGCAGGGGATCAAATATTTATTTCCCTCACTGTATGTTTCTAAAATGGGCAGTAGTTGCAGCACCTACAGCATCTTATGGAAACGGTCTCCACATTTATTAGTGAATGGGTTCAGAAGAACAATACTCGTACACAGTGAGTAACCCTTTTATTATCCTACTTGCTTTACCAGGAAGAGGTGATGGTGTTGGAGAGAATTTTGCTCCAAACTATCAAGTTTGACCTGCAGGTGGAGCACCCCTACATGTTCCTGCTGCGCTATGTCAAGCAGCTCAAAGGTGAGATAAGAAAAGTATGGCAACATCTGAACACAGTCTGATTAATGATGGTACTGTGGAGCAGTAAAGCACAAGTTCTGATATTTCTTCATGTTACAGGGGAGAAGAATAAAGTGTGCAAGGTGCTGCAAATGGCTTGGACCTTTGTCAATGACAGGTGGGTGTTTTGTGCATTTTTAGTGCAACAGGTTTTACAGTCTGATAAGTTTTCATGTATAAGGAATCAGTTATATGGTGTCATCACAGTGAGGGTTACAGATGATCTGACACGTCCTGATTCAAATGTTGTCATCTCCCTCTCTGCTCATCATTTTGTTTGTGCTAACAAAACGGCAAGAAGCATTTTTCCTCCTACCTGAAAAAAATGTAAAAACTACATCTGTGTTCCTTGCAGCCTGTGCACCATGCTGTCTCTGCAGTGGGAGCCAGAGATCATCGCAGTCGCCGTCATGTACCTGGCTGGCCGCCTGTGCAAGTTCGACATCCAGGAATGGACCGCCAAGCAGTCTTCACGCCGCTGGTGGGAGCAGTTTGTCCAGGATGTTCCAGTAGAGCTGCTTGAAGGTACTCAGCATAAAGACACATCACACTTCACGCCTCTGCTGTATTCGTTTTTCTCACTTGTCGTAACCAAAACATGTCTTTGGCTTCCAGACATTTGCCACCAGATCCTGGACCTGTACTCCCAGGGAAACAAGCCAATCCCTCAGCAGATGCAGGAGAAGGAGCGGGCACCTGCTACTCCGATCTCTGCTCCTCCAATTCCACAGGGACAACCTCCAGCCACCAACCCTCCTCCCCCACCACCAAAGAAGACTTCTCCACAGGGTGGTAGCCCAACACGCCAGCTTAAACGCTCACATGTGAGGATACATTTGAACTGCAGTCTTACTGTGTTAAACAGCTGATTGTGCATTGTGTTTAACATTGTTCAAAATATGCTGCTTGAAAGTCTGTTTTTTGTTTTTTTTGCAGACGTCCCCCAAAGATGAACCAAAGGCTCCAGGTAACATGTTTGTTAATGGAAGACACAAAAAAGTTGGATTTTAAAGCTCGTGAATCTGATTAAAATAAACTGAAATATCACCAAGAAGACCAACAAATTAATGTTAACATCAGTTTAGAGACAACAAATAGGTTTTCTTGGCAGGGTTGATTATCCGGGTGTACAGAAACATTACTTCTAACAGTTACTGTTTTTAAAACAAAAGCTTATGTTTAATTTACAGAACAAGTTGGATCAAAAATTCCTAGACTGGAGAGCCCCATGCCACCGCTGCCCACACCCCAACCTCCCCCAGGTAAGCCTGACTTCCTCTGTATCTGGCGTCATCTGCCTTCTTGTCCCTGTCCAATTTGTGAAGAAGTTAGAATGATTAAGAGCTGGGTTAGAACGTTGGTACTTGCTGGCCTCCCCTTAACACGCTGCTGTTTGCGTGCGCCACCATAATAACCCGTAATAAGCAGCCAGGACCCCCTGCCTGCAACTCGAGCTTAGAAAGCAACCCAAAGTCGTTAGTCCTCCCAGTCTGCTTACATAACCACAACTCGTCTGTTACCCAATGCATGCACACCCCTAACCTACCCCAGACCAATCTGATTAGTGCTTGAGCCTCATAATGAGACCTCCTATGTGGCTGAAGCCTGGTAGTCTTGGTTTGCCCATGTGCTCACTGTCTGAGAATGGGGAGGTTATTTTAGATCTTTGCAGTAGGAGCATTCTCAGGGAAGGTGATTTATTTTTTTTCTTTTCTTTTAACAAATTCTCTCTTTGCTGTGTCCTCTCACTCCAGCCCCTCCTACAGAAGCAGAACCAGGAAGTGAAACAGCTCCTCCTCCCCCACAGGCTCCGCCTCCACACCAACCTCCTCCGTTGCCCCACCGCCCTCCTCCACCTCCACCTTCCAACTACTTGATGTCCACCACCAGCTCCTATATGTCTGGAGAAGGCTACCAGAGCCTACAGTCCATGATGAAGACTGAGGGTCCCTCCTACTCCATGCCGCCCAGCTACGCACCCCCAATGTATCACGTCTATCCACCACCTGCAGCACCTCCTCCTGGCCCGCCGCCACCTCCTTCTACCTACCCACCACCCAGCTTGCCACCAAGCTACCCACCGCCGGTCTACAACAGCTACCCTCCGCCGCCACCACCACGCATGCCGCCAGGCCACGTACCCCCTCCAGGGATGGCCCTTCCACCCACTGGATACCCCCCTCCACCTCCAGTGCCCCCAGGACAGTCACAGGTGCCCTTGCCCCCTCCGCCTGGCATGCCTCTGAACCGTGGTGGGTGGATGAGATGAGAATGTGATAAGTCTGTGAACTGAGGTCATGCAGAGCCACAACTGGGGAGACTGAACAACCAGGAGCTTGTTACTCTGCTGCAAAACACGAAAAAGGGGAGCTGGTTCATGACTCATACAACATCTGACAGACAGGGTTGTGAATTAAACCCTAAAGGTAAATGGACTTCAAAGAAAAAATGAGGTCTGGACAGTATTGTTATGGGAAGTGATAGTAAGGTTTCCAGTGAAGAATCTTGAAATATTAATGAATATGTACAGGATAGGTATTAAAGTGCCCGGTTGCAGGAACTTATAACAAACACTGTCCAGTCATTGTTTTTTTTCCTTTTTCTGGGAATGTTTCAGGAAATATTCGATTTTTTTTCTGTTGTAAAAAATGCACTCACTGTGGGGGGGGTGTGTGAAATGCTCCATTTTCTTTCAACCTTTGAGTGGATCTAAGGTTGGGTCTTTATTCTTTCACCCTTACTGGTTTTCCTGAATACACCCCTTCAATCTGTTTCTCCGCATTCCCATCGTTCTGCTGACAACAGTGTAATAAAATCTTAAGGTGGTTGAATGTGCAGTAGTCAAACCTATAAAGGACGGTCACGTTGAAAGACTTGAACAGAAACATGCTGTATATTTTTTATGGTTTAAACAACATGAATTTTTTTATTACAGTTTACTGATAACACCGAGCTTGTGTCGCAAGACTTTTCTGCTGCCATTTTATTTTTCATGTCAACATCCATTTTTGCTAACCGCTTCTGCACCCAGAGCAGCAGACATTAAAACAATCAAAATCATTTCTGTCATTCGCTGTTTTGCTGATGTCACTGCCTCTCCATTTGTCTCACTGAACCACCCCAGGGTCGGTACTTTCTCCCTCCTGCTCCTTCTATTTCTCTAATATGAAATTATTTTTCATCAGTGATGTAATGAGTCATCTGGCTTTTACTATGTTGAATTTTTAAAAATGGTGTCTGCGGTGGTTCTTCTGTGAGTTAAGCAGTGTCAAAGACCACCCAAGAGGGCAGAAGTACTTTCTCTGGGGTAGGTGTCTTTGAGTGGCCTTACAGGAAAGCTTCCTGCAGCGGGAACACCTGTAATGTGCAGATACACTGCCTTTTAGGTGAGAGGAAGGTTACACTCTGGACAGATCATTGGTACACACAGTGACCAACAACTCCTTTCCTATATCCACACCTACCAACAATTTAGAATCAGAGTAAATCTGAGCTCTCAGAGAAAAGCAAAACCAGGGTATGAGGTCACAGTACTAACCACTGCTCTTTATTTCCTTTCCCATTGTTAGTCAATTTACACTGCAGACAGTATTAAAGAAGCAAAAATCAACCATGTGTCACACTGGACAGTGCGTAATTGTATATATCAGTTTTTGAGAGCTTCTCTACACGTACCTTAGTCAAGCTACTCTACTGTATTTGGCTTTGGTTTAGGTGTAAGAAAAGTTCACATTAAAGACCTGCTCTTCATGCTTGAAAATGGGGACTGTTGTCAGTCAGCAATTTAAACTGCACTCTGGCTTCTTCAATAGGTACATCTGTTAAACTGCTCATTGAAGCAAATGTCTAATCAACCATTTGGCATGTAGACATGTTAGGATGACCTGCTGAAGTTTAAACCATCAGAATGGGGAAGAAGTGATTTAAGTGACTTTGACTGTGCTGTGGTTGTTGGTGCCAGACGGGCTGGTCTGAGGATTTCAGAAACTGCTGATCTGCTGGGATTTTCCCACACAACCATCTCTAAGGTTTACAGAGCATGGTCCAAAAAAAAGAAAATATCCAGTGAGCGACAGTTCTCTGGGTGAGGTCAGAGGAGAGTGGCCTGACTGTTTTGAGCTGGTAGAGAGGCAACACTAACTCAAATAACCACTCATTACAACCAAGGTACGCAGAAGGGCATCTCTGAATGCACAACACATTGAACCAGCAGGGTAGCAGAAGACCACACCATCGCTTTATGACCAGTGTACCCACCCAGGATAACACACTATGTCAGAAAGCTGAAATCATCTCAAACTGGTTTCTTGAACATGACAGAGTTCACTGCACTCAAACGGCCCCCCACAGTCACCAGATTTCAGTCCAATCGAGCACCTTTGAGATGTGGTAGAACAGGAGAGTCACATCATGGATGTTCAGCCCACAAATCTGCAGCAACTGTGTGATGTTATCGCACCAATATGGATCAAAATCTCTGAGGAATGTTTTCAGCATCAGGTGAATCTCTGCCAAGAAGAATTAAAGCAGTTCTGAAAGCAAAAGGGGGGTCCCACCAGCTACTAGGGGTACTATACCTAATAAAGTGGCCAGTGAGTTCCATGTTTTTTGGTTCCACCACTGTTCTACCATCAGAGGGCAGTCTACCTCGTTTAGTAAAAAAAACCAAAAGCATGCATGCTTCTTCAAATAAAGACAGCAGTTCACAGCGTAATTAAGCAAGTTGTTTATTTTCTTCCAAATTTTTCTAAAAGTGGCCTATTTCATGTTTTTGTTTTCACCTGCCAAATATTCATCTTACTGGTGAATTCCAGGAAAAGAAGTTCCAGTCATGCTAGTTACTACAGGAATAGACACTTACACTGTAGATTCTAGGTTTCTGTATTATGGATTTAGCATATAGGCAAAAAAAAGTAAACACTACAGATGTTTTTTTTGTTTGTTTTTCATTTTTTTTAAATAGACAGTTGGGTTCCAAATTAAAACAATGACAAAAACAATGTGGCACCTTTCAAATCAAATGCCATATATATAAAGTATTCAAAATTGTATCATGGCTTCAAATCGGTTCCTAGAAAAAAGGACACTTTTAAAAATCAGACTTTGATTATTATTATTTTTTTTTAACCCTTTAATTGAGAGTACCGAGGTGCACAAACGAGTAGCCTCAGAAATGTTCTAATTTGGAACAAATAACACTAGAGATGGGAGAGCCTGAGCTGTCAGTCACTCTGCAAACTCCCCAGATCATTTTATACATGAAATAAATCGGAGAAGTTTAAAACGTGACCGTTCAGTTACCAACTGCGCTCCCATCTCTATCTTACTATGTTACACCTGGCAATAAATACACTGACAAACAGTATTTGTTCATTCTGACATCAAGAAATACTCATTTTCAAATGTTAGTGTTTTACGGTATGGAGACATCAAAGGGAAGACTTACCTCATATTCTAAGAAAAAAGAAAGAAAGAGATTCAGCTTCAAGAAAACATGCACTGCATAAACACACCTGCTGAATCCATGATGAGAGGAAAGGTCTGGTATCTAAGTGATCCCCCCCCCCATCGTAAGAGATGTATGATTCAGAGCAGATCAAACTGAGCGGGGAGGTTTAGTGTTTTACCTCGATCCAACAAGGCTTGTTTTGGATGGATTCAGAAAATGTCTTCAGCAGCCTTCAATTGGGTTGTAACCAGGGGTTCAATGGCCAAAAAAGAGGATTCACAGGCAGATGCTACAGCTCCGAGAGAGCCATTCAGTCTCCTCCCACACACACACACACGCACACGCACACGCACTCACTCACAGATGGGCAAAGGTAAAGCTGTAGCCCTCCCAACCTGAGAAAATGATTGTCAAGCATGCACACAGCATACAATTTTAGCTTGTTTCACAAAAGTAAGAAAATTGATCTGTCCAATAAACAGACTGAGACAGCAGATTCAGAATGGCCAGGATACATTTTGACAAAGGTTACAGAGAGAAGGAGCAAGAGCAATTCATCTGGAAAAGAATAAGAACAATAATAATAATAAAAAAAAATTGTTTATTACCAAAAGCAAACCCTGTTTAAGGTCTGGTTATATATATGTATATATGTGTGTGTGTGTGTGTGTTTTAAAACTCAATTATTGATCACATGGCCGCGCTAGAATACAAAATAAAGTAAAATCAACAGTAACAATGAAGTAGTGTTATGGTTTTATACATAATATACACGAGTTAACAGTGATCTCTAGACTTTATTATCCATAGACTTGTCTTACGAGCAAAAGGCGCTAGGTCACAGTGGGTTTCACGTAGCTATAACATTATAGAACGCTAATGCTAGTTATACTCATTGACCACTGAAGGATACATGTGACAGGAGCTTTATTGGGAGGGGGGTCTCTATAGAAGCTACTATTAAAACTCATCTGAAGGAAGTGCTTCATTTTTGCTGACTTCTACCCCCCCTGTGCTTGAAACCGCGTCTTATTCCTAGCTTGTTACAGCACAGCTAGGCTCTAAAAGGACTAAAAGCAGGGCGTGTTGGTAGTTGTTTACAGAGAGAGATCTTTGTGCATCTGGAAACCTCCGAACCGATGCAGAAAAGCGGTGAATCGGTGACACTAGCTGCCGGTTGTCAACAAAAGCTCAGAGACTGAAAAACGTATACGCGCAAAGCTGTCCACGTGAATAACAGACTAACAGGTCCATCCTGTAACCAGTCTCAAGAGAGTGTTTGTCGGAGGGGTGCTGGGTGCTGTCGGCAGGAGGGAGCGTGGCAATGATAGGTCATGTAGGCGCAGGTAAGAAGGTGGTGTTTCAGGTGAGTGCAGATCCTGACATCTCTCTCCCTGTCTGTGGTTGAAATGCTACAGCGGGCCTTTGAACTGGTTCCCAGAGAGGTGCTGTCTGATGGACAGCTTTGATCCTGCTGCATCACCCAGTTTTCTCCACACCACCTGCAAACAGAAGAGGAGAAGAGGAGTTGAGAGCGGAAGAGGAACAGCGAGACAGACAGAAGGAGAAAGACGGGCCGACACAGAGGCTGGAAAAAAAAAAACGACTTTCTTCTTCAAGAGTGAAAACTTCAAATGCCCACAGTTTGACTTTGAGCTGGGAAGACGGCACGCGTGCGCGCGCACACACACGCACGCTCTACAGTAGAGTGACAGTGCTGTGCAAAAGTCTTGAGCCACCACGCACTTCTTTATATTTTGCTTTCAATGAGCCAGATTTTCATGCTATTTTTTTCAAAGCGGTCTCGAGCAATCGCTCTCCAGGCTTTCTGAAGGTCTTTCAAAGTTTTTCTTTGGACTCGCCCTTCTGTTGAGCCATCTACTGTACACTGAAGCCTCATCAGAAATGGCCTCAGCCTATTCTCCCCCAACAGAGAGAAAAGGCTGAGGTATATCAAATTATAGAAAAAAACTGGACTGAAAATCAGGGGCAACAGATCTTATAGAGTGATAAAACATCATCAGTATGTACAGACGAGGTCAGGAGAGAGGCACAACAGTGAGTGTCTACAGCCATCTGTGAAACACGGTGGAGGCTCTGTCATGCAATGCAGTCTGGAAAGTGTCTGATTGGCAGCGGCTTCATTTTTCAGCACGACAATGATCCCAAACACACTGCCAATGCAGTAAAAGCATACCTGGACAGAATAAACACACACTGGATGGAGTCATGGATTGGCCTCCCCAGAGCCCAGACCTCAACATTATCAAAGACGGGTGGGAGCATCATGATCATGATGGAACAAAAGACAGCCAACATCCAAAGAAGAGCTTTGAATGTCCTTCAAAAAGTCCGGAGAGCCGTTCCTGAGACTGCTTAAAGAAATGATCTCCCTAAGAGAGTTCAGGCTGTGTTGAAGAGTAAAGGCAGTCATACCAGATATTTACTTTTAACCTGGTTGGAACTGTACAAACTCCGTTTTTCTCCTAAACACTGTATTTCCATGTATGTTTCAATAAATCACTTCACCTAGTTCCCATTTTCTTAGCAAAGTATAAAGAGAGGAAGGGTGGCTCAAGAGTTTTGCACAGTACTGTATCTGTCTCTGTCTCCAGTGCTGAGAGGGGGCCCCCAGGGGAACCCAGTGATATTACAGAGGTAGTATTGTAGTGCTTCCCCATTCCTGGCCTGTCACATACCTCTGCAGGGCCCAGATAACCCGACTCTGGTACCCTCTCTAATCAGCGGGCCTTTTATCCCGGACGAGGCCTTTTCAACACAGACAGAGAAAGATGCAGGGAAATGAGAGGCGGAAGAATAGAGGGGTGAGGTGGAGGAGTGCTATCGGGAGGGGGAGAGTGCTCTTTTCCCTGCCGCTCCAATTTAATTGCTTTGACAGTTCAACTATGAGCCTCTATACTTTGGGCTTTCAGTTTGGAGTCGGCTTTGGAGCGAGAGAGAGCGCGGGGGGACAAAAACAGAGAGAGGGATAGATAGATGGAAAGAAAGAAGGAGCGCTGCTGTGTCATTCTGAACCAAATGAGTCTAAATGAGTTCCTGATTAGCAAAAGAGGCTCAAAACTGACCTGATTTGCATCTAGCAGAATGAACTGAAAAGAAAATCTAATGAACAGACTGACTGAATTTACAACTATAACATTGCTCTGAATTTCACACTGATGGGGTGCATATGGCGCTCAAAAGGTTTTACATTTAATTGCATTCCCACCGGATCAGTGATAAAAACTGTGGTATGATTAGCTGAGTGGTTCTGCTGCGACCTTGCAGGTCGTAATGGTGTTCAGGTGATCGCACACTCCCCCCCCCCCCCCGTCCCACTTTAAGTCTCTCCAATATTTATGACAACACACTAGAATAAAGACAGGAATAGTAGAAGTGGGAGCAGGAGGCGCACTTACATTGCACATCTCTCTCACAATGGCCTTCTCTTTCTCACTGAGATCATCCTCATAGTCCTCGGGAACCTGCTTGTCCAAGTTCTCGTGGACCTCCAGCACCTGATGGCAAACACAGGGTTGGACATGAGTCATCTTTCTCCACGGATGCTGTAGCTGCACGACTACATCGAGCAACGCCGTTATCTTCTAACCTCATTGCCTCCGATTCTCGGCCTGACCGAGCTGAACGTGGTTAAGCACTTTTAGGCATGGCGTCACACTCACATAATCAAAGACGGTAATGAGAGCGCCGCCAAATTAAAAAAAAAAAAATACTGCAAAATGTTTTCTTGTGGGAGTTTAAGAAAGTTTCTGAGAAAGGCCACGCCCATTTTTGTCAAAATTGCAGCAGAACCTGACCAGACCCGGTTTTATTGGTGCACATCATCTTCGGATGACTCAGTTCGAGATGCTATGTATGATTCATTTTTTCACGATGGGTTAAGAAACATTTGTAGGTGCAGTCGATTCCAAATAATGTTTCAGTTTTGTTTTTACTGCTTAAAGCTGTTTTGTTTACCAACTATGATTTATGAACTATGATGCCACACGATAATTGATTTTACCGACTGATATTACCTTCATGGCATGGACCACAGCCTCCGGCTTTTGGACGCAGGACAGATAGCCCGTGGCTGGGGAGGACTCGCTGGTTGGTAGACGGCCGGTACCCTGAGGGGACAAAGAAGAAAAATAATAACATAAAAGTTTTGTGACATTTCTTTTGCCCTACACGGCAACTGAAAAGACATCAGGGAGCGGGTGAACTGTGGCAAAGGTTAAGAGCCAGGTGTAAACCTGCAACAGCTGGGAATCTCGCACTGCAGCCTGCATGTCGTCACGTCTGCAGAGAGCTCTTCATCTGAGCCAAGTTACCAACAAAATAGACCCCACTCCTCTTATCAGTGGGCATCTGTTCGGAGTATTCCTGTACTGCCGCACTGAAAATGTCACCCCTTTCATACCAGCTCAAATCACTACTCCTCCACTTGTGTTTTTCTTCCCTTTTTTTGTATTCCACTCCCTCCTCTGGTTTGCTACCTGCACAGTGTGATTTAACCTGGTGTGATGGGAGCAGCCAGCCCGGAAGGGGACCAGGGGGTTTGCTTGACTCATCACACCCCCTGGTTAGTTCCAGACAGTGGCTCTCTGTTTGAGGGACAGAGAGATCTCTGGGAGACACAATGGTCCTATTCACTGTAACCTGGCATCGGGGTCCTGCATTAGACACAGCTCCCTGGCTCTGTTAGCCCGGGTTAAATTCGCTGCTCGCTAGTGATGCGCTTGTCAGCTCCCTCCGTGCCCGCTGGCCCCATTTGGGTGCCAGAATAATCCCACATAACCCGATAGCACAGAGATAAAATAATAATCCCACTGCAGCCAAGAGGACCGATTTGTGGAAACTGCCCAGCAGTCCATTCATATCACACCATTGATTTACTTTGCTGGTCCAGAGGGGTTTTGGCCAGACAACCCAACAACCATTAAAACCAATAAGATTGTTTTTGTAACCTTTGGATAGTAAAAGGCAGATATGCAGGTTTAGGGAAAAGTGAATTTTGCCAATGCTTGAATTGCTGTTGGACTTTGTGAACGCAGTGTCTTAGATTAGCAACGATGTCAAAACAATACATTCATGACATTCACTTGCTGACTTGCAGTACTCTAAAGGTTTGGACTGCTTTGATACTTGTAATCCAGTGCAGATGCCAGTCCAAGGCCCCCCCCCCTTTCTTCTTCTTGGTATTCTTCACTGCCCTTATGCACATATTTAGTATATTCAATTTATTCCCCTTTTTTGTCTGTGTGGAGTCCAAGGTTTGTGTTTCAAACCACAACAGTCTGATCAAAGAGCAGCCAAAAACACTGCAAATTTAAGAAGACATCCGAGGAAAACATTTTGTTTAGCATTCCGCAGACACCGTTCAGTTCATTTATTACTCAGCGCTGCTCGCAACTGCTGCTCTCTCATGTTTGACCAAAGAAAAATTACGTTTGCAGAACTTTCTATGTGTAAAAAAACACAGAAAAACATGCAAAATACAAATGAATTTCCTTTCAAATAGGGTTGGAGTAATGTTTAGGATAACTATTTGTGATATCCAGTTATCAGTAAATGCATCGCCAAGGCCGTATCCATATTTATGGAAAATTATAAATTACAACATCTTATATTTTCCACTGAGTTAAGTGTGTTTCTCATTTAACCTCACGCCAACGCAATGTGACAGCTTCATTGTCCACACAGCTCTTTAGCAGCGGACTTTGCCGCCAACTAAAAGTACGACTGCATGAATCACTGTCGCACCTTTTATGATGTTCTCTTCTCTGGGTTACAGCTATATTTGAAATATGTAAACATTTGCCAAGAGCTCTGCGGTGAAGAAAAGGATATGGACACAGCTAGCTCCAGGAAGCGTTTACTGCTGGTATGACTGCACATTTAGGGAAGACTTCCCTGCATAATCAGGCCCGATTTAGCCTTTCAGCAGGAGGCAGGATCAATAGTCGGACGTTTAAACATAAGAAAATGAGCGCACACTGCTGAGTGTCTGTGAGAATCACGCGGACTGGCCGCTTCCTTTCTCTATGCATCGTTTCTTCTCACTCCTCATCTTCTGACAGTCTTCATGCACGCTCACTGACCTGAAACTATGAGTAAGACACATAGACTGGGTACACACACACACACACACACACGAGTCCACTTCACTAAAATCATTCTGAAGTCCCACATCTCATCTTTACACCTTTTCTCTGATCCCTACAGGACGCCACTGTTAGATCTGTGAGGGGCACCAGGGGTCAACAGTTTGACATTATTTGATATAAAACTGCACTGCAAATGTGGGGAAACTACAATTCACAATTTACCCTTCAGTGGGGGTCAAAGTTCTTGGATATTACGGAATCACGTGAACTTCCAGAAGGAGGTGGGTTTGACCCTGAAGCTTCAAAGACGTGAGCTTACATTGAATGCAGAGACGTCCGTGCCGCACACTGAGCCTCTGATTAAAACACAATATTGATTTTTTTTTTTTTTTTAAAACACAAGGAAGCTTTAGTCTTTTGAGTAGTGGCATAGCCCGACTCTGACCTTCCTTAATTGCCAAGCCGCTTCTTCCCAGACGCTGGCAGTGTCAGGGGTGGAGGTGGAGTGTGGAGGATTATTGCTTTCATAGTGGGATTCGGTTCAAACAAGCTCCAGGGAGGGAGAAAAAGGAGGGAGAGGATATGGGAGGAAGTCAAGGGAAGGCTGACTCTGCTCAATTTTCTATCCTTGTCTGTCCCTCAGTTTTTCTCCTGTCTAAGACACTCTGTCTGTCTCATCCCCTTTATGCCCCATTTCCTTTCATTCCTTTTCTTCTCCCCCCCTTTTTTCCCCCCGTGTGTACTCGTCCCGTCACGTGTACGAGAGAGCGAGGCTGCATGCGGAGGTTTAATTGGAGAGCGAGAAGTAAACTGAATTAGAGCTGACTTGACTTGATTTTGCCGTGGCGGCGCTGGCACAGCGCTCCCTGCAATTAAGCATGTGCATGTCTGCGTGCAATTAAGCCCCGTCTCTTTATGTAACCACATCTGTATAAGCAGCGTCACAGCGCTGATCGATTGCTATGACTGAGTGGTTAGTGTGAGTCTTTGGTATAGGTGGTTACCCTTCTCCATATATGCGTGTTTGTGTGTGTGTGTGTGTGTGTGTGTGTCAGTCTCCTGATTACTGACCATGTGCATGGCTTCCTGGCGCTGGGGCAGTGAGGACAGCTGGGACTCTGAGTGGTACAGAGTCATTCCCTTCCTCAGGGCACGAAGGTCACCTGGGTTACACTGCTGGGCACAAACGGTCACAAAACAAACACCAAAGGAAAAAAAAAAAGAAATATAAGACTTCATTTACCTAAAAGTCCCCAAAGAGTGGCTTCACTGCATGCTAGCAAATCAAAGTTAATGATCCAAGACAAGGTGCAAACACGCAGGTGGGAAGTCCTGTCATTTTTAATCACTTCAGGGATTTAGCACTCATTTGACTTTAATATTAATTTTTGACAATTTTCATCATTGTTACTTACTTAGAAATCAACGGCTCTATGAGTGATCTTTTAACCATAGCATGTATATTAGCAGTATTTTAAATACTGGCACCTTCCCCCCTCATCACTCTCACGCCATTGCTCGTGTGACTCTCTACATGTACAGCGGTCCACAGAGTGCGGATGTATCGTGTTTTGCCTTCATCGAAGTTCATTACGTAGGGACAGCATGCCTAATATTTGTCCTCATTAGCAGCCAAAGACCACTGGTTCCTGGGGGGCAGTTACCAGCCTAGTTTCCCCTCTGTAGGCAGGAACACGGCAAACACCGCCGTTCCTTGTGACATTTCTCGTGTCGCGCACTAGTGTTCCCTCTGTGCGAGGCGCGGCGCGTGAACGCACGTGACGCCTGGGAGCACTCCGGCTATAAATAACCCGATGAGCTGTGGGTGTGGGTCTGTGAATGCATGGCCATTGTGCTGCGTCGTCTGCCTGTGTGTAACACACTCAGGTGTACGCTCACATACAGCTTGCATGCACAAAGCCACAATCAGCATTCCCCTTGTATCCTCTGTCCTTTGATATCCCCGCTCCTCTTCTCTCCTCCAGCTCGGCGTCCTGTTAGTGCTCCTCTAACCTTTTCCAGTCCTCCCCCTGGCACTTCTTGATCTGTCCTTTGGGTTTCCATATTCATGCCCTCACTTGTGCACCTTTTCTAACATCTCTATAAGCCGCGTGTCCGATAACCTTAAATGTCAAATCAGGAGGAGTGATTTACCCCTTCGGTCACCGCGTACACAAGTGTGTACATCACTTTCTAGAGTTATTTATTGTACTGCAATATTCACTTTCTGACATCTCCTACCTAAAAAGATTATGTAGGCAGAAGATGAATTTTTCCCACCAAAATTCCCGTATCGTGACCGAAGGGGATAAACACATATTTGACCTGCTGGAAAAAGAAGGCTTGCTGAGAACAATAAGAGTTTTCCATCACCATTAAGGACCTTCCCCTGAGTCCAGCTTTTATAAACCATCCCACATCTCCAACTTTACTTTCCATCCTGAGATGACCTTGACCGCTGAGACCAGCAAAGCCATTTGTTTGCCAGACAGCTGAGGACAGTTGGCTCTCTGCAGTCTTCCTGGCTAAAATTCAGGGCCCTCCATCTTATCCATCCATCACAATGTTCCTGGTGCTGACGGGAAGATGCTGTGGACGTCTTGCATCGTTTCCTGCTTGAGTTATGAGGGGCAGGGGTGATGCAGGTAGGACAGCAGTGTGCTCCTCGAGAGCCGTGATTTAATGGAAACAGTTTAATCTGAGTAAACCGCGGTAGACCGAAATAAGAGTCTCGTTTCCTCGTCACAGTTACGTTAGGACTAAGTAACTACAGTGTTTGTCTTCTACATCATGTGCTGGTGATGTATGGAGGTTACTATAGTGATTGAGAGGATGGAAAGATCATCATCATCATCATCTGGCATGTAAATCTTTACATTTTCAGAGTCACACACAGAACTTGTTCATTTAAAAGTGTCGGTGTGCGTGGAGGGAGAGCGTGAGCGCTTCACACTGCAGTGCGTTAACAAAAGCCATTTTCACACGTGGACTGCAGCTCTCAACATTAACCGACATTACCCTTCGGACCGCGTGCCGGAGTGCAAATTTCTGATTAAAAATGCTTTTTGACTTTCCAGTCTGTGAGGTAATATTCTGCTGAATTCACAGTGACTAAATGCACCTTGGCCCAAAGCAAACAGTTTTTCCAGGAGCGACGCTCTGACTAATTTCCTGACCAGATTATTTCAAAATTGCCATTGTCCAGAGTTCGTGTGCAAGCTCGACTAGAGACAAGTAACAGCTAGAAGGAACGGGAGAGCTGAGTGGGAGAAAACCTAAAGAGGACGCACGTGTCTGAGCATGTTTGCGTGTGCGCACACACACACACCTGCTTTTCTAATTGTGTTTACACCTGTGCTGCGTAGGCCCTTGTTAATGTTAATATCCACTGTGAGACCCTGTTGTTAACTCCCTCTGTGCTCCCTTCAGTACAGTTAAAATACTTCAGCCGAGCTGGTCTGGAGGGTCAGCATTCCTGCACTACAAGGTTTCCTCTCGCTTCACACAAGTTTCGCTGGGCCGGTTTCATAACACAGGAAGTTGGGCAATAAATCTACTAAGGCAGCTAATCCCTTTTAACAATTGAACCTGCTAATATCCACGCAAGCCATCAGGTGGGATATTACGCAATCCAACTGAATGGCAAACTTCAGGAATTCCCATTTTACTTTGATATCCCCTCTGGGGAAGTCATGTTTAATACTAACGATCATCAAGATTACAGATTAATATTTATCAACTCCTTCATTCTCCAGTTGCACTCACACTACAGTTGTTAGCCATGCATAACAGATGCCTGAATCTACCTGCGTTGCACCCCCGGATCTTTAATTATTCAGCCCTCCAGACGTCTCAACAAGCCAGGACAGGCGTGTGTCATTTATGCACCGAAGCACAATGTAG
Source organism: Cichlasoma orientale (assembly GCA_034780415.1). Lineage (NCBI taxonomy): Eukaryota > Metazoa > Chordata > Actinopteri > Cichliformes > Cichlidae > Cichlasoma > Cichlasoma orientale. The sequence continues at coordinate 654,711 of JAVDPK010000304.1, read as the reverse complement.
CATTCATTCGCTTAAGTTACTTTGTACCAAACGCTGTGCGGTGCAGCTCCAAGGACAGATAAAAGCTTTCTTGCCAAGAAAGGCCACATACAAGCAGGGCCACCTGTGTTCATTCATTAGCGTGGCATGCTAGCAGCACAGAGAGCCCCCCCCCCCCCACAGGAAATAGAAGCCACAATTGTACAAGGCAATGCAAATTCACTAACTTTGTTCTTAGAAAACAAAGTTAGTGAATCACAAGGTGAATCATTTGTGTGGTAATGTTTGACAATGCACTTTACTGTACTGCAAAGATCGAGATCACTCGCAGGTATGGATGGTATGAAGTCACAGCCAGAAACCAGTTTGCATAACAAGATGAGGAGGACTGATGGGGACAAAGACTGTCTGACTTTGTTCTGATAACAGTCGCACCGTTTGACCGCTGACGACAACAAATTGCTGTGCACAAATGCAGAAATAGGCATTTACAAGGGATCAGAATTGAATGTGTGTTTATGTTCTTTAAAAAAACATGTTATCCATTCAATACTTTTACATGCCATGATTTTTTTCCCGTTCACATCACCCTAAATCCACTTGAGCTACTCTAACCTATGAGCACCTGTAAAATATAAACGAGAGGTCCATGCAGGACTATTGGCCAGGTGAGGTGACTTCCTGGACTACTGTGATTTCTGTGAGTTGCCCTAAAGTGCATACACTTGTACTTACACTCACTGTTTTGAGTGCATTGGGGTGTTGCTACACACAATGAATGACACACACTGACATTGTGTACTTTTAAGAGTAAAGCTTGAGTGTGGAACACAGTGGGCTAAAGCTTGACTATGTAGCATAAGGGGAGGACTACCAACCAGTTTTCATTAGCACAGCAGTTACCTAGCTAGCTCGCTAATGGTGGCAGTATCTTCCATTACAGTATTGTCACGTATTTTATGTTCTGACAAAAGTAACGACATCCCTTGCGTAAGGTACCACATGGAAGTCTACTTATATTAATTATGTGTTTCTTAACTTTTTTGGTATGGTATAAAACCACAAGACATAATATGTTAATTAACAAGTCCTAAGTGTTAGCAATGGTAGCAAGTTGTGGTAACAGTATAAAACATGGATGCAGCTTCCAGGTTGGAAAAGTGAGGCCAATGTGGAAGTACTTAAGAACCTTGCAAAAAGACTTAAGGTACTAAAGAAGTCTATGGGAAAACTTGTTTCCGATTTGACTCGCCTAAATGCTTTGCAGCTGAGTTTATGGGCTCAGTCACTCATTTTGGGTCATACTGAATGAAAAAAAATGGAGGATTATCAGTGGTATGCTCGTGGCTATAGACTTGAGACTGACAAATCCTTTGCCGATGAGCAAATGGTTTCACCCGTCCTCATCACATCAGGTGTGCTGGTCAAGATGGAAAACGCTAATCTCAAGACTTCAATACAGCTGCCTTCATTTGTGATGTCATAGTCCATCTTTTATTTTTTATACAGTCGATGCCAGAGCCAGTTCATTCCAGTCTTTATGCTAAGCTACACCAACTACAGGCCGTTACTTCACGATAACTGCAAAGACACGAGTCGTGCTGATCTTCACATCTTACCTTCATCTCATTCTCATCAGGCAGCAAATAAGCATATTCCTCAAAATGAAAACATGTCCTCTAAACATTACCACAGAGGTGATTCAGCCAGTCTGACTCAACGCAGAACATTACCGCGAATGATTTGCATTACCTTCTACAGCTGTCGCTCCGATGGTGTCAGCCCTCCATAGAGGAGGAAGCAAGAAGCTCAAAGATGTGAAAATTCCCACCACCAAACAGGTAAAAAGAGTGAAAGGGCAAAAGAGACTGAACCAACAGGTCAGCAGCAACAGACACTGACATTACAGAAGGTTACCTTTTTCGTCTGTATTTGTGATAAGCTATAGCGGCTATAAGCCTAGGGAGAGAAAAACATAACGGTGGAATGGTTTATTATTTTATTTTGCTCTGTAAGGAGCCATTAATAACAGCAATGGAAGCAACTGTTTTACATAAAATCAAGGGAATGCATGTGAAAAAAAATAAATTAAATAACTGATTTAAGTTTGGATCTGATGATTTGACATTTGAACCATTTCTACCAAAATCCCAACAGGATGTAAACACATTCTTATCCCAACCTCTAATCTGAAGAAGAGAAAAAGCATCAACGTGAGCAAAAAACTGTTATTCAACTGTAAGAGGCAAGTTCATATTATATGCCTCGACTGCTCTGAGACAATGTGTAGCACCTAATTGTAGCACTTAGGAGATAATTATAAGGATCGTTTAGGTTTCATGTCACTGATTCCAGCCTACACTCTGCCTACACATGAATCTGCTGGGAGATAAATGTGAAAAGAGAAATCAGTTTTAAAAAAAACAAACTGTAGACTTCAAATTTAAAAAGCTATTTAAAGAGTCATTTCCCCCCATGTCAGTGAGCAACCTGATTTGTATTCAAATGAACTGACTTGCATCAGAAAATCATGTGATAGATTTAAAGAGGGCAAATTATAAAGTAATAGACTGTGCTGTTTATGTACCTTTATACGAGGCTTTTTACCAACAATTAATCATATACTTCATGAATTTGATTTCCCTCATGTGACCTTCAGTTTCGTCATCCCCTGTTTGTGCTCGTCTGCGTAAACACACCTCTGCAGATTGGCATGTGGCCTTCTGGTGAACCACACCAGCATTCCACCCCCTCCTTCTCGCACTCCCACCTCCCCTCACCGAGCCCTCCATCCTCCAAATTTGGGAGAAGTCAGAGCAAGGTCAACTTTGGGATAAATCCTTTACTCTGTCACTGTCACTTAATGCCTCTTTTCCCCTTCTTTTTCGCTCCTCTCATCTCTCCTCCGCTCCCACAGTTCGCCTCGGGGGCTAACATCAGTGCTTGCTACTGAAGCTTACTGACTCCCTATGAATTAAACATAGATAAACATATTCTGCAACTAACAGGGAGCCTGTTGTAAGGGGTGGCTTCACAGAAGCATTAGGCAACGAATTTATGTCATCGCAGCTGCCTGTCACATGTCCCGGATGAGCGAAAAAGTTGCACAAGAGGAGTTTAGTGAGGGTATAAGTTTAGACGGAAACTGAAGTGGGCTAATTGCACGTCTGAAACTGAGAGAAGGAGCGAGCACACTAGCGTGGTGTATGTGTGTGCGCAAGCCTCACCTGTGAGAGGAGCTTATTGTTATCATCCTCCAGTATCCGCACTTTCGTCTCCAGCTGCCTGATGTAGTTGGAGGAAGAATCTGGAGGAGAGACGGAGAAGAAAAGAGAGGAGGAGAAGTGATTAGCATTTCAAAAGACCTCTAGCGGAAAACAGGCAGGCAGGGCCACTGAGGCAGAAGGACCACATAGAGCTCAAAAAGGTTGCTGTGCAGTTTGAGAAGCACATAATATCCTTGTGAAAGAGCCGTCTCCAAATGAGGACTTTTCACATCATAGTTAAGCTCAAATGTCTTATATGATCTTTTACTTTGAAGCTCCCCTGACTTAACCCCAAAACTGTATGGAGAAGTCTCATTTAGCTGCTCTTTGACTAGAGCACAACCAATACAGGATTTTTTAAAGACCGATAACGATATTTGGTGATTTGAAAATCTGATATATCGGCCGATATTTTTTTTCCTTTCATACCTATATTTGGCAAATTGCTAATATCTAGCAATATATTGATATATCAGTCAGGCTCTAGCTTTGACAGTTCATGGATACAAATATTGGTGTTGGCTGATATCACTCCTGGTGTCTTACACTGATAAATCTAATAAGCTACAAAAGTTTCATTATTTTTCTACTAGAGATTTCATTGTTTCCCAGCACTGGGAAAACAGAAAAATAATAAATCAATAAATCAAATAATTATTTCACAATTTGTGCATCTGTTTTTTTTTCACTTAAGATTCCCTTAAGTGAAAACCAGCCTATTAGAAATATGCACACAAACTCCAGCACTACATAAGATTCTTGTAGCGGATGTCAAGGGTCAAGCACAGAGTATTTGCGGTGACCCACTTTTTGACCCCACACTTAGCTGCTTTTCCTTTCTCAACTCGGTGCACATTTCTCCTGTGCCACCTACTCTGTATGAAAAAGAGCTGTCATGTGTGAGATTCGTCACAGAACTGTCTCTATATTCTACATCTGACAGTGTAACTGCAGCCTAATTATCCCACAGAGGTTTACACAACCGCAGTTGATCCCGATAAAAACGGCACTCTGTGCTGACATGAATCGACTTTACCGAGTTCAAATCAGGGACGGGAGCTGATGTGAGGAGCGGAGGTGCAGTTTGACTCCGCAGGTGCCAGGGAGCCTGTTATCTAAAAAGGCATGTTTAATTTACAGAGAGAGATCAAAGCCGAGTTGCGCGCAGGAGCCGTGCTCCGGTAGCTGCTGAGGAGCACAACGCTGCACGCACGGCTTTATTTTGTTTTGTTTTCTAAGTGGAATTCCAGAGAGGCTGCGAGTGGAGACGATGGAGAAGCTGCTGATGAAAATGATGGGTTGAGGTTTAATAAGATGCACATGAGGACTCACAGCTGCAGGGTACCGCAAACTCAAGTGAAACGAAGCTTCTTGCATCTGTTTGGCAACTCTCTGCCTTAGTTTGCCTCTACTTAAATGACCCTCACAAGTCCAACCTGCATTTATGCAACACAATCAACAACCGCTTTCCACGCAGAGGGCACCGCTGTTCACAAATCAGCCCAGTCAAACGGCAGCCAGGATTCAGCAGGTTTGCAGTTACATGCACAGAGTCACAGATGCTGTTTCTAAACACTTCAGACAGCATGCACAGTGCAACAACATTTTCATAGCTGAATAGGGAGGTTGCACCACAGAGTAATAGTGAAAAAGAGCCTGTAGGTGTTCTCATGTCAGAACCTGTGTTCTATAATAAATGCACTTTACTAGAACAGCTGTGGCCAAGGAGAAAATTACTGACCAGCAGCATGTAAAAGGAGGTTTAACAGTACTCAGAATACACTGATTTTTTTCCATTTCCCTCTAATTTTATGAAATACGTCCTCATAACTTGTGTTTTTGATACATGTACTGTAAAAATGTAAAAACAAGGATTTTTTTAAATTCCCTACATTACAATGGAGCATTTTTTTCTTTAATTTCCAGCATAATTTCCATGTACAAAAATTGATTCTTTTCACAAATCTTGAGCGTAGACAGAGCTAAGTCCAATAAGTCCAAACTCATGACTTCAGATGGGCCAGAGCAGACAACGCTGGTTAACCAACGACTGGACGGCTACAGGAGGAGGCTGCAGTGGGACACAGGCCAGAACTGGTAATCCTCTCTTACTGCCTTGTGACACTCTAATCTGTATTCATCTGCTTGCCTGACCTGCAGCCAGATCTCAAGCTGATTAGGATGAAGGTTCCTCAGCGTTCAGTCAGCAAACAAACGAAGAAGCCTCAGAAAGAACGGGGGAGGACAGAAAATGCATGTTACCCCCCCCCCCCCCCACCCCCGTTGTCTATATTGAGATTATTCACAGAGATTAGGATTTAACCATCAGTCTTCCAACAAACTCTTCATTTTATCTTCTTAAAACCAGATAAATAACAATAAGATGTACAATCAAAGGTAAATACTGCTGCAGCTTTCCATTTTAACTAGAAAAATAAAAGAAAACAGGATGGGCCTAAAGTGATGGGTTCCACAGACGTGAGCATGAACAGCCTCTTCACATACCACAGCACCATCCCTCCCCTTCCACTCCCCACAAGCCTTTGATGCGTTGCAAGGGGCTAAATCTCAAAGTGCATCCCTCCAGCATCATGCATGACATGATTAAGTCGTCTCTCTCAAATATGTGCAGAGCTGCTGTGGGAACACTCACAAGAACACACAACATACATACACACAGAGTACACACGCACAGAGCTGCAGGGATCTGCTGGTGGAATCCAGCCGTCACCCCTCTGTCTTTAACACCGGGCTCCAGAGAGTGGTCCTGGTGGGAGAAGGGTCAGGCAACTAAACTGTTCCCTGGCTCCCCTGCCACTCCTTCATCCTTTTATCCCCTCAGCCCCTCCAGCAACACATCCTCTCCTCTCCACCACTCCCCCGTGAAGAAAAGCTACAGATCATACAGAGATCACACACAATATAACCGCCCTGCGAAAACTCAGCTCTGTACATCTACTCTTTCATCAACAAAAAAGTATCAAGGAAGAGGCCATTATTACTTATGCATAACCTGAATGAAATCCTAACAGGTGATAAAGTGAGTAGACGATTCTGTGCAGAAGTGAAATATGTCCAACTAAGCTGTAAACAATACAGCAAGATAGAAAGCGGGAGGGCCCAGAGAGACAGGAAAACCCGGCCTTTGCATAAGCTATTTTTACATCTGTGCAAGTGTTGTTTACCCAGTGAACTGAACTGATGTGAGGCCGTGGATGTATCTGTGTGTGCGCAGGACAAAAGGTGACGCAGACGGCGGCGCGAGTCCATCCCCCTCTCAGCACGTCACTTTGTATCACGTCAGTGCCACTGTGACCCACTTCCAGCAGCCACTCCCTCCTTTACCTCCGTTCCACTCCCCGTTTCCCTCCATTTCTCCATTTTACTACATCTCATTACTTTAACGACTCTCTCCATTATGGCCCCTTTGCTGCTCTCGGGAAAAAAAAGTGCAGTTTTGAAGAGATCGCCCTGTTATGTCACGACGATAACTTAAAAAAACAAAACAAAAAGAAAACACACACACACACACACACACACACACACACACACACACACGACAGTCTGACAGAAAACTGACTTACAAAAACTTTTTGCGACCCCTTAAAAAAGGGCATGACCTCCACTAGATTGCCTTTGTTTTCTATTAGGCTCCAAGCAGCCTATGCCCATCTGTCTATAACAGCCTATCTTGTTCCCTTTGCTGCACGCCTCTGACAGACAGTCAAGATGTCTGCAAGCCAAGTCACAAATTAAACAACTGTGGAACTCAAATCTGAAAAAGTGGGTTTATGTGTTAGAGCATGAACTGAACTTGAGCCATTTCATTCATAATAGTCAGGATAAGTCTGCACCATAACCGCCCTGTGGTTTTCTTGAAGTTATGTGTATTCAGCGTTAACAGCAAAAACGAAGGCTGACAAATGTTTTAAATGGACTTCTGCCGATATGAAACAAATAGCAGACCTTTAAAATGATTTTAAATCCAAGTTGGAACCTCTGGGGCTGAAACCTGAAGCTGGTGCAGAAGTGCAAAAACTGCAGTCCCTCAACTAGCCACTTGGGGCAGTCTCCATGTTTAAAATCCCAACTTTACAGCACAAATAAACACGTTTACAAACATTTAAAACAAAAACAAGGCAGAAACAACCAAACTGCTGCACTTAAGGCTTCAAAACTATCGTCCACAAACCAGTGGGTGGAGTTACAGCGTCTATGTCCATCATTTATATACAGTCTAAATTTAAATCTCCTCCTTTCTACGTCCGTGTTTCCTCTCCTCCTCGCCTTTCAATAAGTGTGTGACTTTGTATATTACTGCTGATTAGCAGGATAAAGTGAAACTAGTTGCTCATTTATGTCTACGCACAATACAAACAAATGAGAGCCTCTCACAGCGCTACAATTGGTCAAACCTCCAGAGAGTTCCTCTGTCATTGTTAGAGCGCCGTTATCTCCAGGATGATTTATATAGCCTGCACTGAATCACCTCATAATGATAATGTATCATCCACAAGAAATAGCAGAATTAGTGTCACTGTGATAGATAGCGTACGTAGAATATCATTCACCTCCTTAAATTTGTAGCCTGCTTTTCCATCTCTATATTAGTTCTTTGTCTCTATTACACCCTCAGTGCATATGCGTCAAACCCCAGAGGGGAACAGGAGGCGCGCCTGATGTTATCGGAGGTCATGGCTCTTTTAAGAGCAGACTGGGGAATTGGAGCAGAGAAGAGGGAAGCCAGGCATGCTTTTAAAGGGGTGTTGCAAGAATTACGTTGACAAGTGTTAAAATTAGACCACACGTATACATTTACACTCGGCATTCGGCAGATAGTGGCGGGAATGTCACAAAACCAGCCTCCACACCGTTGGCTCCGAGGTCTTTGCTCCATCAAAGCAGCTTTGGTAGAACGGTATGGTTAAAAAGGACCAGGCTTTGGAATCCCCTTATGTTTTCAAGTCAGATCCCAGGGCTGTTTAGAAAGCCTGCAGTGCATTGAAATCACTCTTCTTTTATTATTCCTGGCTCGGCTCTGGCTTTCATCTCCTATTCACAGCTGTATCTCAGTGTTTTAGCACAGAGACATGTATATTCTCTCAGCAACGTGTGTGTGTGTGTGTGTGTGTGTGTAGTATGTGTGAGTGCTTATGTACAGCATTTGCAAGACAGGGAATGCATGTGGGCTGCACGGGTGTCTAAGCTGACAGCATGAGCTTGTGTGGGAGTTCGGGAGAATAAGTGAGAGGGTCCGTGCGAGAAAGGGGATTTTTCCTTTAAACCATCTGTGATTACACTATATGTGTGTGTATGTGTGCTCATGGCGGGAATAGGTTGGGTCAATTACCTTAAGATGTTGAAGAAAGAGCAGAAACAGCCCATGCTGTTTCCCCTTCTTTCCTCTGCACTGACACATGTCAACAGTGAATTCCATGAAATCAGATCCACCGGTTACATAGAGCCCAATCGTTATACTAAAATAGCTCCATTAACCAGCAACTTTTAAAATCTCAATTTGGAACAGACCATAGTCATGCTGGGATGTGGAATCTGAAAGAGGCCCACCCTAAAAGCTGAAAAAGCGAGGAAAAGAGGAAAGGCAGAGCGGGAAGGGAATCAAAGAAATGGAGAGGCGCCACTCCCTCCAGCCAGACACTGGTGGCAGTCGGAGCAGCAAGTACAATTATTTTGGCATTGTGGCTACAAAAGTAATTACTTTATTGTTTCATCACTCTATTGTTTTTGACTATAATCCCTGAATTTATGTTTAAAACTAGAATTACCGCCTTCCATTTATATACCCACCAACCAGTCATGATGCAGCTTACAATGTGTTTCCAGAATGTGTGTGAAGAACAGTCACCATCTCCCTCTCTTCCAGAGTTAGGGTGTTTAATAATAGTCAATAAATGTGTTGTTTTTATAATACATCACAGACGTTTTGGATTAAAAAAAAAAAAAAGAACAAAGATAGCATTAGTTTAGGCAGGCAACAAAATTCAGGCTTTGCTGCATTTGCGGCAGATCAGCTGATCTAATCAAGCGTTCCTACTCGACACAAAACAAAGTTTTGCCTCACGTTAGCAGAGTGAATACTGTTGCACTGGTGAATACTCACCCCAAAGGGCCAATGGGACGAGACGGAGTAACAGATCAAGTACAGTTTAGAACTTGCCATCGAGTCCAACAGTTTCACTCTCTGAGCTCTCGCCTTTTTCGTTCCCTCTATCTAGAAGTGAAGTTGAACCATACAACCTCAGCTTCTTGCAGAGCCTCTCTTAGCCATGCCTACAGTATATACCAGAGCAGTGTACTGTCAGTTCAGCATGATGCTACATTCAGGCAGTTAGCCATCTTGGTTAGGAGAATTCCTTCCTGAAGAAACTGGTTAGCGTGGTCAGGAATGTCAGACTAAAGATGGAAAAGTTGGGCTATAAGAGTTATCTCCAAGTATTTGACCACCAAATAATAATCGCTTCATTTTTGATTACTTGGGGACATTTGTTCCAAACTTGAAATCTCCTCAAGGTGTTTTTTTCCCCCTATGACACTTTAGTGCAAGGGAGGGATGAGAAACCCAAAAACAGGGTTAACCCAACGCTCCGACCTCAGCTGTTGACAACATGGAGACATCAGAAAAGTTCCAGTAATAATTCCCATTGAAGCTGCTTTCATTACACCAATTATAAGCCCAGAAGTCAAAGATAACTCCAATGTGGAAGCTGGAGCCACTGAGTGTTTGGTGTATCTGCTTGGTGAATATTGGAACTACTGAAACGACTAGCAGACTCACAGTTTTCCATCAAGTGACCATTAGCTAAGCACTTGGGTTACTGCTACATAAGTCAGGCTTTCCATTCTAAATTAATAGGTTTCATTTATCAGTTAACTTAAAGTGCAGCAAATCAAGCAAATATTTTGTGTGGTGCATTCTGCATGCACATGTACAGGCATGCACTTAGCCAGTTAGTGCATGCTTCCTTTGCTTGGATGCACAGTAATCGGTCATAGCCAGGGTAAACTGGCTAGGGGCACACAGAAGAACAAGTTAAGTGGGCACCCATGCTGCATTAATGAGGGGGATGGCAAGACCTGGCAACCCAAGCACGTAAACCACGGGGCTCCTGGAAGGTCTTCAAAGCCTCGACTGGCTCATCAACTGGCGGGGAGCTAACCCCATCTGACAAGACATGGCACCCACTCTGAGGGAGCGAGAGGGCCTCACCTCCCCGCGTACTCGCCAGTGCGCGAGTGCATGCATGTGTACGTGGGTGAATGTGTTCTGGAGGAAGCGAGACATGTTTTTTCATGTGCATGAAAATGTGGAAGTGTGTCTTTGCGCGTGATAACAGCACAGCATTGCTTTGCGCTTGAAGGGAGACAACCCCTGCTGAGTGACTAGTGTGAAAGTTAAAGTGTCAAATGAATTACGCTCCAGAAAGAAGGCTTGTGCGTATCAACAGCTCTTAAACACTGACCAGGTGAGATCGGCCCTTTAATCATTCGCTGCTTGTCGGCTGCAAAACCAAGCAGCACTAACCAAACAAACGGCAACGGCTCGGCGCAGGTTTAACGCAGAGAGAAACTACGAGAGGAGATTTTTTGCCTCAGGGATCTTTGGGTGGCATAAATAATTCACACACTTTGGCGTATCACATGAATATCATAGCCTTATGAAGCATTGTGTGGCCATGCAGCGGAAAGAAGACGGCTGATTAGCGGTTAAGTGCAACTCGGACCTTGACTACAATACAAATACTGAATATACAAGCTTTGGTTTCTCTAAGAGTAACAGTAGGGTTTTCCTCTCTACTAAACATCAACTTTCAGGTCTTGTGAAGGGAGAAATTAATTACATCCAACCATCAGTAAATGAATTTGGTATTTTTGTCCAAATGCAAGCTGAGTTTTTGGTCCAGTATCCCATCCAGACAGAAAACAACAAAAACAGTGTAGTCCTTTCTTCCAATATACTCATCACATGCCTGACAGCGAAACACCAAATCACAGCAGAATGCAGCGTCCCTACGGCTGATCCAACAACCCCTCTTCTCTGATGGAAAACGATCTGAGTGCAAGCACGTTTAGCTTTCAAAATAAAGACTAAAACATCCAAATAAAGGACTTGCAGGTACAAAGTAAAACATTAAAAAAATATATATTTTTTTAATAAAAAAAAGCACACAAATAATTAAAAACACATGCAAAGGCCGACCCTCCAAAACTTGTTAGAAACAAGTCTGGAGAGGATTCAAGGAATGTGGAGAGAGAAGTAGTGGGACACCCAAACTGCTCTTCAATTACACTAATAGGCTTCTGTCAGTTGGAAATGTTCTGTCTGTCCAGAAGTCTAAACACATTACAAAACAGGCTTTTCACTCGTTTCCTGCCTCTTGCATCCTCATTTCCCCTCGTGTTTTCCAACATAAATCAATCCGTCTGGATAAAAACAAACACGCTGGCATGGGATCCCTACCGACTTCATCCGATTTGATAATCACTTCATGTTACGTCTCTAATCGTGACCATTTCAGACATTCAAAGTTGTGCAGAGGTCAGCTGGGGCTCTTTAAGATGTCAGGGGTTATTAGCTTCTATTGAGTGGAAATTGGCATTTTGAAAACCGGCCTAAATCTCTCGTGTCCAGCTATTGATTGGTCTGTCAGCTTCTGCGGTGGCAGAGAAAGAGAGAGAAACCCAATTTATTTATAGGTAATCCAGCAGACAGCGACGCTGACGCACGTCTTGTTCCTGTCGCACATCCTGTCCGACAAAGTGATGCCTCCCCTCCGCTGTCTCCTCAGCTCGTCGTCACCACCCTTGCAGGGTCAGCGGATGCCTTTGCGCGTCTGCAGCTATGGGTGCTGGGCTGAAAATTTGTGTGCATACAGTATGTGTGATATCTGCGTGCGTCAGTGATTACATATACAGTGTGAGCCCGTGCATTAATGCATGGATATTTATGTCTCTCTCGACGGGCGATCTCCAGGGTGACTGTTAGCAAAAGCTGTCAAGAATGAATACGTATGGTTTAGCACTTGTGCATTACTTCAATACTACGCAGTAGTAGGTCACTTCTGAGACTAGTGTCCCATGCCCTTAATCTTTTGATTAGGCTAGAAGGAAGGCAATCATGCAGCTAGTTGAGTTTAATCCTATGAAATCAAAGCTGCGGGCTTAATTTGGTCCACACCCTTACTGTCCATGTGTGCGTGTGATGGCTATTCACTGCGAGACAAAACAGAAAAGATTAGTGGCATTTGGAGATGGATTAGCTGGTAGCTATTGTTTACCTACAGCTTGCTGTACTGCAATTCTCCAGCCTACTCGTGCATAGTGTATATGTTGTGTTATTTAGCAGATAATGCTTTTTAATCATGCTTTACCCCTAGTTTTAATAAGCGATCAAGGTCAGGAGCCAAGCTAATAAATGGACATTAAAGCTGCTCATGTACTAATTGAAGAAGCAGCCACGGGCTTGCTAAAGCTGTCAGGAGTGAGCCGTATATATTCTGTTCAGTATTTTCCAATTCCAAGAGGACCAAAAAAAAAGCTTTACTGATATCTCACACTTGGCAGCACTCAAGGCCCCTGACAATGAAGGTCAAGGGTTATAACTCTTGACTGATTCAGGGATTGGGGCACTGCATTCCTCCAGATCAGCAACCATTTTCTGCTGGCCCAGAAAAAGATGGTGGAATTGTTTGCGTGTATTTATTTTAAATAAAAAGCACACAGAACTGCACAATCCCCTTTGTCTGAATACATTCCAGTAAAATGCATCCATTTAGATGGGATGATTTGTTCTGAGGATTAGAACTCCTTTGCTAGCAGGAATTATGAATCTTTACTTGTTGAGTTAAATCGTGTTTTAGTCAACAAAATAGAAAAAAAAAAAAATATTTTCGGAGATGTCAGCGAAAACAACAATTTAACACGTGAGTTCGGGTGACAGATTCACAGATATGTTGCCTGTAAACGTCTGGATGTCATCAACATGATACTCCACAGTGCCCATGAAAGGCTTTGCAGAAGAGGCTTAAGAGATGGCTGGCTTTACTTCGCACAACCCACAACCCACCGCAGTGTGTAAACAAACACCAGAGGGCATTGTGGGTAGAGAACGTCCCTCCAGAGCCCGCGGCCCTATTTAACCTCATTCCTCTCCCGTTACCACGGTTTTGCCACCACAAACCCCATAGCAGCCTCATTTGCATAAATCTGCATTCTTTTAAAAGCCTGTCTGACTGACTGCTGAGCTGGCAAAGGTTGTGCTTATGTAAGCAGAGTCTAACAGCGAGCAGTTAGATGGTAAATACAGGGGACGTTCCTTCCATAAGTACAACACTGAAACCCCTTTATTATCGGCCTCTGAAAATCCCATCTCCCATGTGGGTTCTGATGCAATCTGCAAAGCAGGGCTTTTTTTTTCTTCCAATCCTGTGAAAAGAACATTTCCAGTGACATCATATAGCGGTTTCATTACCGTTTACGCCAATATTAACCACCGATGATTCCATTCTAATGTAAATCGAAGAGAAAAGGGAGGGCAGGCAAGATTCAGCTTGTGACTGTGCTATTTAATCTATGAGCCGACAACATCTGTCTTGCCATGTGTTGACATGGAGTGTATCTATGTTGAATATGTCTCAAAACAAAGAATTACCTGTGTCAACATGTAGGAAATCCCAAAAATTACTCTGCAAAAGAATAAAAGTATGAAGGGTTTTGGCCATTAAAGATCTTAGATCGACCCTGTAAGGAGATGGGGGTGGGTGGTATTGCATTTGGTTAAGTTAACGTTATCCACCCACCATAATTTAGAGCTGTATAGGTGCAGCTCTCACTGCTTCTTCTGCGCAGACAAACTGCTGCTGCAAGGACAGAAAGAGAAACAGGGAAGCTTGTTTCCCTCTTCCGCCATTAAAAAAAAAAGAAAGTATACCAGCAGTAATCACATTCAGCACTGTTCACAGGCGTAGATGAATAATGTAGAGTCACGGTTAGGTCTGAAAAAAGCTCACTAATGTACAAATAAACAAATCAGATTGGAATTAGAGCCTGACTGATATACCGGCCACATCAGCCGATAATACACTACTTTACCCAAAGTATTCGCTCATCTGCCTTCACATGCATATCAACTTGAGTGACATCCCATTCTTAATCCATAATGTTTAATATGATGTCGCCCCACCCTTTGCAGCTATAACATCTTCAGCTCTCTGGGAAGGCTTTCCACAAGGTTTAGGAGTGTGTTTATGAAACACCCTTCAACCTGTTATGAGTGTTGAAGTCGCATAGTTTGTCTAACAAAAGGCAGTCTTCAACCTTCCTGTGTGAACACCACAAACAACCAGCTGATCCGGCCAGAGAATAAATGAGTAATACACAACTTGTTGTGACCAAAATACTAGTTTTTAAACTACTTTTTCATATCGTCTTAGTAAGGACTCATTCTACACTTAACAGATGTTAGGGAAATCTGTTTATGTTTTGTGTGTCTGAAAAAGAAAAAAAAAAATCGGCCTAAATCATCGATATTGGTAACAATATCAGTCTTAAAAATCATAGCTCGGTAAGGCTCTAATTGCAATGGTAATGCAGTTCTGCAGGACTAGTAGTGAATTTTCCAACAGTACAAGGACAAGTCTCTCAAATGAAACGAGAAGGATAAACAATAAACCCCGTCCATGCATCTGGAGGTGCACCAACTATCAACTGACCACTGCGGGATAAAAGGGGCTACTGGCACAGTAACTGCCACGAAGAGGAAAAAAAGTCTTATGTAAGAGCTGTCCAGATAGACAGTATCTCATCCAAACCACAGCTTAAAATTGGATTGATATTGAATCAGAGTTCTGCAGCCTTTCGCTCTCTCCGACAGCAGTGATTTGAGACACGATGAAACTAAGCTAAGGGGACAGCACTTATACTCTGCAGTCGTCAGGAAAGAGGGCCATTAGAAAGGAAACAGGAGAACGACAGCAAGGCGTACAGTAGGGAGACAGGAGATACTGTGCAGACAGGACAGAAACAGGCATAATAACAAAGGGAATTCTATTACAGCCCATTATGAATGCTTAGAGCTGGCTGGACTCAAGTCTCCACTACAGAAGAAAACAAGGCTAGCCAGGAATCATTAGCCACGCCACTGATATTATCCCTTGAATTTTTCTTTTTTAGCTCCAAGTAAAACTGACCAGTCTGCGTAGCTTTGAGATGTCTGCATCCTTCTCTGCAAGAGCACAGTTTATAACAAGTCCAAACAGGGACACGCTGCTAACAAACACATTCACCCCTCCCCGACGTGAGACTCCTGTAATAGGCATCAGCAGCAAAGTAACAATTTAATCATCGAAGGGAACAAACACACCCTTTCCCTTCTTGATGGCAAGTAGACAGCTAACTGTTCCGGTGGGGGGGGGGGGGGGGGGGCGCCCC